>CAUYTI010005320.1:0-16855 GCA_963575145.1 Galago senegalensis
GGGGCAGTTTTTTTGTTTTTTTTGAGACAGAGCCTCAAGCTGTCCCCCTGGGTAGAGTGCCGGGGCATCACAGCTCACAGCAACCTCCAACTCCTGGGCGCAAGCGAGTCTCTTGCCTCTGCCTCCCAAGTAGCTGGGACCACAGGCGCCCGCCACAACGCCTGGCTATTTTTTTTGGTTGCAGCCATGATTGTTGTTTGGCGGGTCCGGGCTAGGGATTCGAACCCACCACCTTAGGTGTACGCGGCTGGCGCCCTAGCCGGATGAGCTATAGGCGCTGAGCCCCTTCAGTGGCATTTCTAAAAGGTAGTCCTGATTATGTCACTTCTTCAAAAATCTCTTTGCTCATGTACCTCCCACCAATGCACATCAGCCCTCCTTGTGCCCAAATCCTGTCCTGCTTTGCATTGCCCAGATGTAGCCCCTGGCTGCTTCCTCAGAGGACCCTTCTCTTCCCAACCTCACTGTTTCTTTCAGTCTCCCCTATCAAGTCCCAACTGCCTTTTGAGCTCTATTCAGATGCCACTTCCTCTGGGAAACCTTGCCCTTATTTCTTGTTTCTAGATTGAGGGCTCCCTGGGGTTGGATGGTGGCCAATTTGGAAGAATTTCTCTCACCCCCACACCTTGTGTTTCTCCCTCCACAGAGGATCCAAGCCTCAACAGTGGTCTCCGGACTCCGTTACTTTGGCACGTCCGTGGCTGGTGGCTTAGACTTCAGTGGCGACGGCCTTCCTGACATCACTGTGGGCACTCTGGGCAGGGCAGCTGTGCTCCGGTAGGACTCTGCCCCATTTCTGGGGTCCCAGACCTCAACCTTACCTACTTGCCCTGCCCTAAATGGCCCCATACACACAGTCACTGAGGGAGGGGGTAAGCACAGGGGCTGAGGGCAAAGCTCTGGAGTCTGCCCTTCTGGATTTGAACCTCAGCTCTCACTTACTGGTGTGCCCTTGGCAGGTTATCTAAGTCCCTCTTTCTTTCTTTGTTTTTTCTTTCTTTCTTTCTTTTTTTCTTGGCAGGTTATCTAAGTCTCTCTCTCTTTATCTCTCTTTCTCTCTCTCTCCTTCTCTCTCTTTCTCCTCTCCTCTCCTTTCCTATTTATTTTTGAGATGGGGTCTTGCTTTGTTGCCTGGGCTAGAGTATAGTGGCACAATCATAGTTCACTTCAACCTTGAACTCCTGGGCTCAAGAATTTTTTCTATTTTTTTTTTGTATAGATGGGGTCTCACTCTTGCTCAGGCTGGTGTTGAACTCCTAAACTCAAGCAATCCTCCTGCTTCAGTCTCCTAGACTGCTAGGATTATAGGCATGAGCCACTGTGCCTATCCCTAGCTTTCTTTTTCTTTTCTTTCTTTCTTTTTTTTTTTTTTTTTTGAGACAGAGCCTTACTGTGCCACCCTATGGTAGAGTGCCATAGTGTCACAACTCACAGCAACCTCAAACTCTTGGGCTCAAGTGATTCTCCTGCTTCAGCCTCCCAAGTAGCTAGGACTACAGGCACCTGCCACAATGCCCAGCTGTTTTTTGGTCGTAGTTGTCAATTGTTATTTGACAGGCCTGGGCTGGGTTCGAACCCATCAGCTCTGCCGTATGTGGCTGGCACCCTAGCTGCTGAGCTACAGGTGCCCAGCTGGCCGCAGCTTTCTTAAATGGGAATTATAAGAGCACCTACCTGACATAGTTGTGAGGATTATGCAAGTGAATATATGTAAAGTACTTAGCACAGGGCTCAGTGATGGCTGTTATGATTATTATGAATTTCAGAGCTTCTGTGCTTCACCCCATAGTTATAAATAAGCAGATGGAGCAAACTTCTGCCCTACCCTCTCTTCCAAGCTCAACATTCTACTCAACACTCCTTTTGGCTGCTGCCATGGGCATTGCAATGTAAATATGTCTAAATACGGAGTGCGTGTCTTCACTCACCTTCATTCCCCCAAATCTGCCCCTCCCCTAGGCCTCCTATCTCAGCAATGGCACCATCATCCACCCAGAAGTTCAAGACAAAAACTAAGAGTGGGCGAGGTGCAGCGTCTCATGCCTCTAAACCTAGTACTATGGGAGGCGGAGGTGGATGGATTGCTTGATCTCAGGAGTTTGAGAGCAGCCTGAGCAAGAGCAAGACCCTGTCACTGTTAAAGATAAAAAAAACTAGCTGGGCGTAGTGGCACACGCCTATAGTCTCAGCTACGTGGGAGGCTGAGGCAACTTCACTTGAGCCCAGGAGTTTGAGGTTGCTGTGAGCCTTGATGACTCCATGGCTACAGAGTGAGACTCTGTCTCAAAACAAACAAACAAAAGAATTAAGAGTCATCTTTGATTCCTCCTTTTCCTTTCTCCACCACTCCATTTTATTTATTTTTTTTTTTTGAGACAGAGTCTCACTGTGTCACCCTTGGTAGAGTACTGTGGCATCACAGCTCACAGCAACTTCAAACTCTTAGGCTTAAGTGATTCTCTTGCCTCAGCCTCCCAGGTACACCTGGGACTACAGGTGCCTGCCACAGTGCCTGGCTATTTTTTTGTTGTAGTTTTTAATGTTGTGTTAGCTGGCCTGGGCCAGGTTTGAACCTGCCAGCCTCGGTGTATGTGGCTGGCACTGTAACCATTGTGCTATAGGTGCCGAGCCTCCACCACCCCATTGACAAGCTTTTGTTGGCTCTGCTTCCAAAATACTTCCTACTACAAGACACTGTCATTGCTCACCTGGACACTGCCAAAGCAGTCTTCTGCATCCACTCGTCCACATAGCAGCCAGCATGATCTCTTCACTTTGCTAAGACTCCACGTTGACTACCACTTAGAGTGAAATTTAGATTCCTTGCCTCTACTCCCATGCTGTTAACCATCTTCTCTCTCAGTAATCACACTCCAATCACACAGACTTTTGCTCTCCTCAAACCCACCAATCTCATTCCTGCCACAGGCCCTTTGCACTAGCTGTGCTTTCTGCCTGGAATGCTCTTCTCCAGAGGTTCACATAGTGGGCTCTTTCTTGGTAACAGATCTCAACTTAGATGCCTCCTTATCAGTGAGGCTGTCCCTGATCACCGGTGTAAGCAGTCCTCGGTTTCTATTGCTTACTCTATTTTAATCACAGCATTACCAGTATATAGTGTTTCCCCTTTTCTCTAGTTTATTTGCTTGTTGCCAGCTGTCCCACTAGAGCAGGGATTGTCTCTTTGTCTGCTACAGCTGAGTTCTCAGAGCAGCACCTGCATACCTGAATGAGGCGAGCACTGGGGTCACTTCTCACGGTCCTCTTTGCTGTCTTGTTTAGCTCACAACCTGTGGTTCGCCTGCGGGTGTCCATGACCTTCACCCCCCATGCACTGCCCATTGGTTTCAACAGCAGCGTGAATGTACGTTTGTGTTTTGAAGTCAGCTCTGCAACCACAGCCGCCGAGTCAGGTAATAAAAAGGCAGTGTAGCTGACCCCTCAGCTTTACAGTCCTGGTGCTGGGGATCCCTCCTTTAGAGCTTAGCTCCTTTGCCATTAGGTTCCTTTAAATGCGGACCACCCCAGGAAAGGGTGGTCTGATGTTACATCCACACTCTAAAGCAGTGTGTCTGACCCTTTGGGACGAGGGCATTGGATCTCTCTTTCAGGTTTGAGTCTTGAGTTTCCGAAAGACTCAAAAAGTCAGCTATGCACTTACATGTGTTGGGGCTCCTGCGGAGTGCTCTTGCTCCTTCTCTCTGACTTACATCTTCTCTCCTTCCCTCCTTACCATGTCTCCCTGGCCCACGTAGATTGGATAACCTGCTGGAAGCCTGGCCTCTCTTCCCATCCCTTTACCCAATGTGTGTTAGGAGATTATTTCCACAAAGGGGAAAGTGGGTATGGCTTTCACAGTCCAGATAATTACTGCCACCCCAGAGCTCCCCTCTGGGACAGTCCCCACATCTCAAGATTAGTCCCTGAGATGGCTCTCTGTGTCCTGCAGGTCAGAGAGCAGTCTCCTGAGGTGGCTTTACCACAGAGGGAGGCTGTTATCAACTCTGGAGATGGAAAATGACAAACCTATTACTTCTAGGGCACAGAGCCTGCTGAGGGCTGTGTGATGCTGGGCAGGTGTCTTTCCCTTTCTGGATCCTGGTTACTGTTCTGTATAGTAAGGAAGTTGGCCCAGGAATCTCCAAGGTGCTTCCACCTTCGCTGTCCTCAGGTTTCATTACATGGTTTCTCTCTTCAGTGTTCCTCTTCCCTATTGCCTTCTTCCTGGCCCCCTTTCCCTAAGGAAGGCTGGCTCCCCTCGGGAATGTTCTGCTCTGGGCCTGGAGCTGTGAGGGCGGGAGCCTGGCCAGGTGCAGAAGACGATGAGAAAATTATGTTTGAAATGAAGAAGAAATGCAGAAGTCCAGTGCCTGGGAAGTGCTTGCATGGGGACAGTGTTCAGGAGGGGCTCACCAGAAGCCTCGAGAAGGTTGGGGGGCACAGGGGCTTCTGACTGGGGCTTGCCCATCCCTGCCTCATCAGGAAGGCCTGGTCTCCATTCCCAGGCCTCAGAGAGACATCTCTCAACTTCACGTTGGACGTAGATGTGGAGAAGAAGAGGAAAAGGCTGCAGTGTTCAGATGTGAAAGCCTGCATGAGCTCCCTCTGGGAGTGGAGCAGTGGGTCCCATGTCTGTGAGCACCTCCTGCTTGAGCGCACAGAGGGAGAGGTGAGTGGAAGGTTTAGATGGAAGTCCAGAGGGGTCTGTGTCATTGAGAAAAGATGTGAAGTGTGTGCAATGGAAGATACTTACCCATAGGCACAAATGAGGTGATTAACATAATCATAGTCAATCAAGAACCACGTAAAGGAGCTGGAGATGCTCTAATTGCTGACATTTTTCTTAATAAATCAGGAATAGGCTCGGCGCCTGTAGCTCAACCGGCTAAGGCGCCAGCCATGTACACCTAAGGTGGCAGGTTCAAATCCCCAGCCCGGACCCGCCAAACAACAATGACGGCTGCAACCAAAAAAAATAGCTGGGTGTTGTGGCAGGCGCCTGTGGTCCCAGCTACTTGGGAGGCGGAGGCAGGAGACTCGCTTGAGCCCAGGAGTTGGAGGTTGCTGTGAACTGTATTGCCACGGCACTCTACCCAGGGGGACAGCTTGAGGCTCTGTCTCAAAAAAAAAAAAAATCAGGAATAACAAGTGTCCCTCCCCTATGTTATCCACCCTCACCTGAGAATAACACTGGGGCTGAGGGCCCTCATATAAGTTGACATTAGAAAAATTAAACAGGCTCGGCGCCTATAGCTCAACCGGCTAAGGTGCCAGCCACGTACACCTAAGGTGGTGGGTTCAAATCCCCAGCCCGGACCCGCCAAACAACAATGACGGCTGCAACCAAAAAAATAGCCGGGCGTTGTGGCGGGCGCCTGTGGTCCCAGCTACCTGGGAGGCGGAGGCAAGAGACTCGCTTGAGCCCAGGAGTTGGAGGTTGCTGTGAGCTGTAATGCCACGGCACTCTACCCAGGGGGACAGCTTGAGGCTCTGCCTCAAAAAAAAAAAAAAAAAAGATTTGCTTCAGTACTTTAATTTTGCACTTCAGTACTATTTCTCTTGAGACTTGAATTCTTCCCTGATAGTGAAAGTTGTGCACAGTGCTGGGGCTCACTATATTTCTGCATGTCGACCATGACATTCATAGAACTTGAGTCTTATGTTCTGAGATATGTAACTTTTCTCTGACATAAATTTAATTAAGATTAGTTTATAAAAATTATACTCAGTGGAACAAGGCACCAGCTAGGAGGAGGAGAAGAAGGTGACTAAGTTCAGACCTTAGGCTGTGGGTACTGAGTGTTAGATGAGCTCTTCTGAGGGACCAGTTTGGGGCACACCTGCATCATAACAGCGTTTACTTTCTGTTGCTGCACAACTAGGTGGTGGTGACGAATACTGTGCCTCATGAGGTGCAGAAGCTGCAGTGTCCCAAGATCAAGACTGTGGATATAAGTTTGATTCTTTCTGAAGCTATTCGAAGAATCCACAACGGAGAATCCATGGCTTACCTTTTCCGAAACATCACTGTGGATGACTAGCTTTCACTGGCTTTGACTCTGGAATACCTAAGGAAAACATGTAAAAAGCAGTGCCATCAGTTACGTATACCGTGTGTCCTTGCAAGGGAGGACTGGAAGTCATTGGAGTTAGTCTCTGTCACCAAGATTGGTGGGTAGGAGGCATTAAGATAGTCAAGAAGAAGACCAAGCTAACGGATCAATAAAATGGCCTTAAATGGCTGCCATCATCAGCCTTGTTCCTTAAACAAAAGTTATAGATGCTTTCCTGGAAAGAATCTGAAAATCTTGTTGATTTGAAAGAGCAGTTAAAAGCAGATAGTCTCAGCTCTGTAATGACCATCACTGTTTCAACTGCAGGGAAGGGAAGCTGAGTGCCTGTCCTGCTCCTGTCCTGTCATCCTCTCTGTAGTCAACTTGAAGTCTTTGATAGAGAATCCTATTTTTCTTTCAGAAACCGCTGTGCCTACAGCCATTAAACAATGAAGCATTCATGTTGTTACTCCTCCCAAGGACATCAGATTAGGAAATAGTGTCCCATCTTGGGGTATCTGTATGACTCTAAAGTTGCAAATAAAAAAATTTATTGTCTCCCTAGTGTCTTTACTACACTGTGGGCCTGTCTGCTCCCCTACCTGGATGGTGACTATCTTATGTCTGAACTGGGCAGGAGATCATGGATATAGCATAAAGTGTAGTCAGACCCATGGCTGGTTAATTTCCTGCAGGTTTTGTCCCCTTTCTGAGTGCTGACGTTAAATCCTTGTTGAGTAATATATTTAAAATCTAAATTAGACTGGGCAAGATGGCTCACGCCTGGAATCCTAGCACTCTGGGAGGCTGAGGTGGGTGGATTGCTTGAGCTCACAAGTTTGAGACCAGCCAGAGCAAGAGCAAGACCCTGTCTCTACTAAAAATGAAAAACTGAGGCAAGAGGATTGCTTGAGCCCAAGAGTTTGAGGTTGCTGTGATCTGTGATGCCATGACATCGACCCAGGGCAACAAAGTAAGACTCTGTCTCAAAAGAAAAGGAAAATAAAATCTAAATTTTAAAAAAATGGAATAATTGTCCCTTTTCCTGTGTGATAGACGTTTATCATATTACCTAGGGCTGTACTTGACCCTTCCCAACATTTTTTTTTAATTTCAATTTTTATTTTTGGTCAGGTGTGGTGGTCATGCCTATAATCCTAACACTCTGGGAAGCCAAGGCAGGTGGCTCACTTGAGCTAAGGAGTTTGAGAGCAGCCTGAACAAGAGTAAGACCCCGTCACTACTAAAAAAAAAAAACCAGAAAAAACTAGCCAGACATTGTGGCAGGTACCTGTATTCCGAGCTGCTCTGGAGGCTGAAGTAGGAGGATCACTTGAGCCCAGGAGTTTGAGGTTGCTGTGAGTTATGACACCACGACACTCTACCCCAGGTGACAGAGACTCTGTATCAAAGAAATTTCTTTTTAAAAATTTTTTTCTTAATAGAATTTGCAACATTTTAAAATCCATGATCATGATTCTAGTTTACACAGCCATTGTTAGGGGAGGCCTTACTGCAAATGTACATTTACTTTTTATACCTGTGAGCCTGGTCCAATTCAGGACTAAATGCCACAGGAAAGAGGACCGTCCCTGGGAAACAAGCTAGAATTGTTTATTCGCTCTGTTAGCTCCTGAGAGGCAGAATTCTATTTGTACAATTGCCTTTTCTTTGTGGGGAAAAGAAAAGTTTACTTGATGTTTTTATCCTTTTCTTAATGACAAGAAAAGCTCGCAACCTACAATCAAGATTTTGATCACATTAGGTTTTTGAAGCCCACAGATAATGTAGCTGCTGTCAATAGACCAGGTGAGGGGACTTGCACGGAGAACTCAAGATAATCAACGTGCTGAAGGGAGAGCTGTGGACCAGAGATCAGGAGACCTTGTCATCTGATCCTTGTTCGTGACATCAGGTAGATGACTAGTCCTTTCTGGGCTTCTGCCATTAGCTATGAAGAAGGTTTGGAATTGAAAACAGGTCGTTTTCAAGTCTAAAATTCCACTTGTACCTCCAGCTAATGTTTTCTTTACTGTATTTTCAAAGATGGAAAATTCTAACTGTACTTCATTAGCAAAAATATTTTGAATGTACAGTGGCTCCAAGAATTAGAATATGCTACCATTTCCCTTGGTATTTGGTGAGTCCTTATATGAGCCTGGCTAATAAGCCCCAGGGATCTAAAAACATGAGACTCGAGGAGCTGATCTGGTCAGTGTGATGATTTGGCTGCTGGCATTCTTCTAGAAAGCCACTGAACTTAGCAACGAGGCCCTGCCTGAGCACCTCATCTTCCCCACCAGATGGTTCTCCATCTTAAGGCTTTAATCTTGTGACTAGCTTCACATATTCTTAGGTAAGCATAAGTACACAAAGAATTTGTCACAAAACAAAATATAAAAACACAAGTCTTGCTCTGTAGCCCCAGCTAGAGTGCAGTGGCATCATCATAACTCACTACAACTTCAGACTCCTGGGCACAAAGGATCCTCCTCTCATTTTCCCAAGTAGCTGAGACTATGGGTAACTGCCACCACACCCAGCTAATTTTTTTTCTAGTTTTGGTACAGATGGGATCTCACTCTTGCCCAGGCTGATATTGAACTCCTGAGCTCAAGCATTCCTTCCTCTTTGGCCTCTCAGAGTGCTATGATTGCAGGCTATGAGCCAACATGCCCCACCTAGAACTTGTTCTTTTGACAGCAACCCTTGAAGACCTATTGTATGCCAGTTATTGGGAATATTATAAACAAGTCTTTTAATTAAAGGCCAATTCAGACTAAACTGAAAATCTGAATTTGAAAAGTTATTAAAATAATACAGTTGTTTCTGAGTGGGGGGGGTTGGTTCAAGGACCCCCCCCCTTGGACACCAAAATCCATGGATGCTCAAGTTCCTGCTTAACACAAATATAGTACAAGGTCAGATGATGAAGTTCAAGAACTCATCCTAGAAAAAGTACTGCATACTTTATTGCTGAATATCAATCACTATAGTCACTGGATTGCCTAGGGGAGTACTTTGAAGGAAAAGATCATCTCTGGATTACTTGTAATCCGTAACACAATGTGAAAAGTTGTTAGAAGGGAATAATGACAGAAAAGTTCCACATGTACAGACACAACCATTTCTCACCTCCCCAGGGGTGCAGAGCCCAGGTGAGGGTGTGTGGTGTAGACACAGTCCTGTGGCTTTGCTTCGAGTCAGCACTTGTTATTTACACACTTTCTGGATGAACTGAGTGTGGGGCAGTCGTGCGTCGGTTGTTGAGGGTGTCAGATCTGTCTAGTCCTGCCTCTAATGAGCTGGATGCTGAGATGTGCCTAGAATACTGTGCTTTGAGATCAGTTAGGCTAGGGCAGCACACCTGGGGGCTGACTGGACCTGCCTGGGTAGTGGGTGGTCTTTTCCAAGTTGTCCCCACCTTTGGTTGAACAAAACATGAGAGCTGTTCCCAGGGAGCCCAGGCCCCAGGGCTGGATCCCTTAGACCTGGCCCACTGCTCTGTGGAATGGACACAGCTAACACAAAGCACGGTTGCCATGATGCCCTGAAGTCTTTCTGTTCCCTAAGGGGACCCCCAAGAATGAGTGGGCTACTCTTTGTAGGTTAAGAGAATGGATGAAGTCTAGCTAAATCTTTGCCTCCCCACCCCCCAAACGGCTACATCACTAACGGAAATGCTTTGGCACACCCGGAGTCTCCCCCATTATGGATTGGGGGTTCCTTCCAGTATGGAAGCCCCTCCCCGCACTCCCGTGCTGGCTTTTGCTTCCTGGAAGGCTCTTAGCGGCACATTTTAACACCGAATCCTCAGAACCGTCAGTGAAGGGGGCCGCCTCTCGTTCAAACGTCCGCGGCCACGAGGGAAGGGGAGTGTTAAGGGCTCGAGACTGGCCGGCGCGGCCGGTAGCGGAAAGTCCCCATCCCGGACCGGCCAGGGAGGTCGGGGTGCGGATCACCCGAGGCGGGAGTCGGAGGTGGCCAGGCTCCAGACTCCGTCTGGTGAAGGTCGCCCAGCGCTGCTGAGCCCAGGGGCACAGGAGCCCCGGGGGCCTCGGAGGGCCCCGGAAAAGCCCCAGGGCGAGGCATAGAGTGAGAGGAGCATGGTCACCTGTTCCCCCGGCAGCGTGGACCGCTCCTGACCGGTGTCATGAGGCCGCCCGCGATGGGGGAGACCACGGTCTCCCTCCAGGAGCTGGCGGACCTCGCCATCGGCACCCCTGAGGTGGGTGCCGTCAACTTCACGGCCCTGCACACGCTTATCGTGGCTATGCTCAAGAACCTCGGCCTCCAGGCCACCAGGGTCAACTTCGTGTCCCTGTCACCCGAGCCGAGCCGCTCTCTGGACTCCTACCCGCGGCTCTCGATCAGCTCGCCGCACCTGCGCAAGTCGTCCACAGGAGTCTCGGTGCCCCGGGAGCGGGAGCGGGAGAAGGAGCGGGAGAAGGAGCGGGAGCACCGGGAGCGGCGGCGGAGCTTGAGCAAGATGGTATCACAGCAGGCGCTGGAGAGCCAGGTCAGAGACCTGGACGACCAGGTACAGGACCTCAATAGGCAATTCAAGACCATTAACAGCCACATGCGGGGCATCGCCAGCCATGTGCAGCACATCGCCCAGGCCACCGGGATGGACGCGGACACCCGGGAGTGGCTGGAGGAGAAGATCATGGGCATGGTGTCCCAGGATTCGCAGGATTCGCAGGCTAAGGTGGAAAAACCTGAAGTCAGCAGCCTGTTAAAACCTAGAATCAGCAGTCCCCAGGTGAGCGCACTAGGGATCCTCCCCAGGCTTCCCTCCAGGCCTGAGTCCAGACCTGCAGCTGGGGGGGCTCCAGGCCTGGGGCGGCCTGGTCCCATGTGGCCTGTGCTCTACCTTGCAGGCCATGACGATGCTTCAGAATGTCATACAAGACGTGAAAGACCTGAAAGAAACCAACCCTAAGGTAAGAAACCCACCCAAGCTCCCTGAGTTGAAGCCCATGGGACACCCCACCTTAGGAAGCCCACTGGGCCCCATCCCACACCCTTCCTTCCTGGCCCTGTTTAAGCCAGGCTCACTTACCACTTGCCACACACCCAAGGATGCTGAACTGACCCAGAGGGCAGCTGACAACTCCTCAGAATGTTCTTAGAGTGAATTCCCTTTTTAATAGAATAAGGACGTAAGGAGATCATGTTGGCAGACAAAGGCCAGTCTGAATGGAGAGTGAGACCGCAGCTCCTTGTGATTGTGACACAAGCCTGAGCAGGCAGGAGACAATTTCCCTTTCATTTCCTCTGTACACGCAAATTGTGCAGCAGAAGTACCCCCCACAGAACAGCAGGAAGGCAAGGCAGGTCAACTCCACTCAAGGAGGCAATGGGCACATGCCCATCTCTCAGAACCGTGTTTGCTGGATGGGAGGCTTTGAGAGTCGGGACAGGAGGGGAAGGATGCCAAACACATACTCGCCTGCGTCACCCTAGCCACAACCCCAGCCCCACTCCCTTTGCACCAGTGAGCAGACTGGTGTGGGTAGTGGTCTCTGCTTTTCTTTTTGAAGTGTGGAGGGGTTTTGTTTTGCTTTGCTTTGCGTACTAATCTTAGATTCTGGAGGTTTGCACAAGTAAGGAGCAATTTAAGTTTTAGAAATTTGCTTTGGTTCTTTGGAGGTGCTTTTCTTTTTAAACAGCACAGACATTCAGATGCTATTGAAGTACCTGTTACTTTTTGTTACTTGAGAGCCCAAGTGGGCTCAGCCTGCAGTGGCCAGGAGGCTTTGAGTGGGTTTTGTAGTGTGACATGAATGCCAGGACCAGGACCAGAGCTGCCCATCCCTGCAGCAGCGTTTGCTCTTAGCCACCAGCCCTCTGTGCCGCCCCCTTGCACCCCACTTCCCTTCCTCTTGTTGGCTGGGAAAAGAATTGAGAGGGTCTGGCTTCACCAGCCAGGTAGAAACCTCCCTGCGTGGTGGGCCACAGGCTGAGCTCCATCCCTGAACCCTTCTTCCAGGAACTCCTGAGGAGGATAGACAATCTAGAGAACGTGGTCAGAGCACGAGATGAATTCCTGGTAATCTCCATCAGTTCTGTGGGCAGGGGCCCTCCAAGGGGAGGGAGGATGGTCGTCCTCAGCCTGGCTCTCTTGGGGTTTGTCCAAGTTCCCTTCATCCCTCCAGGCAGGGTGGTGTGTGCCCCCTGCCTCCTTGGCCTCTGCCCCTGGACTGAGGGTGAAATCCTTCCCACTCCTGCCCGGTGCTCTACTGGGGCTTCACATGGGGAAAAGAGCCAAGGTCCGTCCCTAAAACTGCCTGGGATTAAACTAAGGGTTTGTGCATGTGTATTGTCTGTGACTGCAGCAAGTAATGGACCGGAAGATGTCTTTGGTTCCTAACGAAGAAGTCACCATGGTCACCTGGGAAGAGCTGGAGCAAGCGATCACTGATGGCAGGAGGAAAACTTCACAAACAGTGAGCAGACTGGTGTGGGTAGTGGTCTTGGGTGGGGTGCTCAGAACACTCCCTCTGTACAACTGCACAAGCTCCTGTTATGTGGATGTTCATAGTTTACTTTACAAGTTCCAGATTATGGATCGTTTAAACATTTCTTCCAGTCTCATAACAATCACTCCAAGGTGATAGTCATACGTGTGAGCAGGGCGAACTCCTAGAAGGGGATGTGCGTCTGGCTCAGCTGTTGCCAGATTGCCTTCGGTGGGTGTTGTTTCAGTCCAGACACCACTAGCAGTGCAAGAGAGGATTTACTCCCCGACACCCCCCAGCACTGTATGTTAGTATCTAGATTTCTGAGCTTTGCCTACTGGCTGGAGAGAAGATGGTTGGTACATGAGTGTAGTTTTAATTTGCTTCTGTGGCTTTTCAAACTTCTCTTGTGGTCTGTCCCAGAATGCATGAGTCCTTCCACTATATGTGGACCCCAGTGCTCAATCCTGGAAATAAAACCTCTGTGAGGTGCTCTTTGCTGATGGTGACTTTTGCACACAAGCACACTATCCAGACACAGTTCACCGAATCGTTTTCAAATCCACAACCTTTCTTCATCCTCAGCATTTTCAAGTGGCCCTTGAAGACTAGGTTTAGCTGCTCTTTTGATCTTGACATCCTCCTCCTGACTTTCTGCAAAGGGAATCCTCAAAACAGATCAACAGGATAAAGAGTAAGCCCTTTGGTTCCACCAAGTGGTCATCTTAGGGAGTGCTAAGTATTATCTGGGTACAGAAAACACCCTGCCATCTGGAATCCCGTATTCTTCAGGAGTTGCAAAATGAACCCTGAAAACAAAAGGCAAGTTTGCCTTAAAAGAAAAAAAAGAGGCCTCTGCTTTCGCTGCCTTTTGTTAGAAGCCCAAGTCTTCCTTACACAAACCACAATCATTTTTAGTGAGGACCTCGTTTTCTCAGGGTGTGAGCTGAAGACACATGTGAAAATTAAAAAATAAGTAAACATAAATGCCTTTAGATAATATTTACTTCTCCAGATGTTAGAAAACATCAGTGTTTTGACTGTTGCTCATAATCATGAACAACTCCTAAAGCAAATGAGAATAAATAAGTATAAATATTAGAAGACTTTTGAGAAGCAAGAGAACAAGTTCTGGTAACAGCCAGTTCAACCACTGCGGAGAGTGGAATGAAAATGCCAGGGGTTCCGCTGCCTCTGGCTGAGAACGTGCAGTGGGTGATGGGGCCTTCTAACATAAAAGTAAGGTCAGGACTTTGAACCTGGGTGTTGGTGAGGTCAGTTACAGGCTTTCCCAGGTAGTGGCAATGTTGGCAGTTGTGAGGCTTGCCATCTGCCTGCATCGTGAGCAGACAGCCAGGATTGAACAGAGGACACTGAGTCCGAGACTGCAGTCTGTACAGAGAGGAGTAACATTCTGCATGGGGCCACCAGACTTGGCCAGGGAGTTGGACTTGATCTTGAGAAAAAGCTTCTTTGGTTCCTTGGCCAGTGTGTTGACTTACACCTGTAATCCTAGCACTCTGGGAGGCCAAAGCCAGTGGATTGCTTGAGCTCAAGAGTTTGAGACCAGCCTGAGTAAGAGTGAGACCTGGTCTCTACTAAAAACAGAAAAACCAGTCTCAGCACCTGTAGCACAGTGATTACAGCACCAGCCACATACACTGAGGGTGGCAGGGTCAAACCCAGCCCGGGTCAGCTGAACAACAATGACAGCTACAACCCCAAATAGCCAGGTGTTGTGCCAGGTACCCGTATTCCCAGCTATATGGGAGGATGAGGCAAAAGAATCACTTAAGCCCAAGAGTTTGAGGTTGCTGTGAGCTGTGACACCATGTCACTCTACCAAGGGCAACATAGTGAGACTCTTGTCTCAAAAAGAAAAGAAAAACCAGCTAGGCATTGTGACAGATGCCTGTAGTCCTAGCTACCTGGGAGACTGAGGCAAGAGGATTGCTCAAATCCAGGAATTTGAGGTTGCTATGAGCTATGACTCCATGGCACTCTACTGAGAGTAAGACTCTGTCTCAAAAAAAAAAAAACCATATATATATATACACACACACACACACATATGTATTTTTTCTTAGTCAAGGCTAACTTAGTTGTGTTTAAAGATTTTATTTATTTATTTGTTTATTTGAGGCAAAGTCACAACTCACAGCAACCTCAAACTCTTGGGCTCAAGTGATCCTCTTGCCTCAGCTTCCCAAGCAGCTGGGGCTATAGGCACCCACCACAACGCCCAGCTAATTTTTATTTTTTAATTAATTAATTTACTTTTTCATGTTTTAGTGAAGATGGGGTCTTGCTCAGGCTGGTCTCAAGCACTCCCCCAGCCTCAGCCTCCCAGAGTGTAGGATTACAGGCATGAGCCACCTAGCCTGACTGGAAAAAACATATTAAAAAAAGAAAAAGAAAAAAAATGGTGGCACCTGTGGCTCAAAAGGGTAGGACACTGGCCCCATATGCTGGAGGTGGTGGGTTCAAACCCAGCCCCAGCGAAAAATAAAAAAATAAATAAATAAAAGAAAAAGAAAGAGGGGGGGGGGAAGGAAGGAAGGAAGGAATCCTCAGTTTCTCATGACCAGGGTAATGAATCCAAGTGCCAGCTAGCTTGACCGGGGCAGGCATGTAACAATGGAAGAATTTAACCTTTTTTCTAGGTCTAAGGATCTTGAAGACAGATGTTCTCTTGCAGAAATAGTGTGACCAAGACAAAGGACATGTTCTTCTTAAAGCCTTTATAGCCTGACCAGCTTAATAAAATAAAAAGCAAAACAAACTCCTTTTTAGAGACTTTTTTTCTTTGAGACAGAGCCTCAAGCTGTCACCCTGGGTAGAGCACTGTGGTATCACAGCTCACAGCAACCTCCAACTCCTGGGCTCAAGCCAGTCTCCTGCCTCAGCCTCCCAAGTAGCTGGGAACACAGGTTCCTGCCACAACGCCGAGCCATTTTTTGGTTGCAGCTGTCATTGTTGTTTGACGGGCCCAAGCTGGATTTGAACCCGCCACCTTAGGTGTATGTGGCTGGCGCCTTAGCCACTTGAGCCACAGGCACCGAGCCGAGACTTTTTTTTTTAATTAAAAAAATTTTTTTAGAGACAGAGTCTCCCTCTACCACCCAGGCTGGAGAGCAGTGGCATGATCACTGCAGCTGCCAACTGTTGCACTCAAGCCATCCTCCTGCCTCAGTCTTCCAAAGCACCCCTAAACTAAAACTCTGATTTGCAGGTCTCCATGGAGGGAAATGCAGGAAAATATTGGGGTGGCACCTGTGGCTCAAAGGAGGAGGGTACCTGCCCCATATGCTGGAGGTGGTGGGTTCAAACTCAGCCTCGGCCAACAACTGCAAAAAAAAAAAAAAGGACAAATTTAAAATGGCTAGAAAACAATATTACCCTTTCCAGTAGTCTTGAGGGATTTAGGTTCAAATCTCCTGGGGACCTTGAAGGCAAAAACTGGATAGAAGGACTAATAAAGACAGAAAAGCAAGCCAGGCACTGTGGCTCATGCCTGTAATCCTAGCACTCTGGGAGGCTGAGGCAGGTAGATCTCTTGAGCTCAGGAGTTTGAGACCAGCCTGAGCAAGAGTAAGACTCCATCTCTACTACAAATAGAAAACCTAGCTGGGTGTAGTGGCATATACCTGCAGTGCCAGCTACTACTCGGGAGGCTGAGGCAAGAGGATCACTTGAGCCCAAGAGTTTGAGGTTGCTGTGAGTTGTGACGCCATGGCACTCTATCAGGGTTAACAATGACTCCAAAAAAATAAAGGAAAAGCAGGTTAAGTGTGGACTGTACCCTGGAAACACTGCTGTCTACAGAAGACATGATTACAGGAATATTCCTGTACTAACTGAGCCAAAATCTTGAACACATTATATGTATTTGGGGAACATTGGGGTCTCATAAACAGCTGTGGTTGGAATTATAATTCCTGTGGCAGGGCTGGGCGTGGTGGCTCACGCCTGTAATCCCAGCACACTGGGAGGCTAAGGCAGGTAGATTGCTTGAGCTCACAGGTTCGAGACCAGCCTGAAAAAGAACGAGACCCTGTCTATAAAAATAGCTGGGTGTTGTGGCAGGTGCCTGTATACAGTCCCAGCTACTTGGGAGGCTGAGGCAAGAAAATTGCTTGAGTCCAGAAGTTTGAGGTTGCTATGAGCTATGACGCCATAGCACTCTACCAAGGGTAACAAAGTAAGACTCTGTCTCAAAAAAAAAAAATTTATATATAGATAGACGTATATATGTATATATGTGTGTATATATATATATATAAATCCTGTGGTGGGGAACAAGGAGGACAATGTATGTCTTTTTTTTTTTTTTTTTTT
>CAUYTI010005325.1:0-19682 GCA_963575145.1 Galago senegalensis
TGCCTCAGCCTCCCAAGTAGCTGGGACCACAGGCGCCCGCCACAACGCCTGGCCATTTTTTGGTTGCAGCCATCATTGTTGTTTGGCGGGCCTGGGCTGGGGATTCGAACCCGCCACCTTAGGTGTATGAGACTGGCGCCTTAGCCGCTTGAGCCACAGGCGCCAAGCCTGTTCTTGATTTTCTAAAGTCAGTATTTTCTTTAAATTCCAATATTTTCATTAAGAGATGTCTCTGGGATAACTGATCTGTATTACCTTAACAAAGAAATTCAGTAAAATACATTTTTAATCTTTTCCCTCAAAATTTTATTATAAAAAATTTCACACTTTGAGAAAAGTTTAATAGTACACCCTCTAGATTTTGCCAGACTTACTTCATATCTCCCTTTATACACGCATATATGTATATGTTATGTATGCATATATCTATTTCTTTTTTTTAAGAGAGTCCCATGACATTATCCAGGCTGGTCTTGAACTCTAGGATTCAAGCAAGGCTCCCCACCTCAGCCTCCTGAGTTAAGTGGAATTACAGGTACACACCAACATTTCTGGTTGATTTTTAAAATTTTTTTGTAGAGATGGAGTCTCACTATGTTGCTCAGGCTGGCCTCAAACTCCTCGACTCAAGCAATCCTCCCATCTCAGCCTCCCAAGGTGCTGAGATTATAGGCCTCAGTGAGCCACATACCCAACCTATCTGTATTTCTATATAGACATAATTCTCTCACTTAATCTGCATATATATTTACTTTAAGGAATCAGCTCATACAATGCAGAGGCTGACAAATCTGAAATTTGTAGGGTAGGATAGGATGGCAGGCTAGCGGGTCAGGAAGAAGTTGATGCTGCAATTTTGAGATAAGATTTACTTTCCCAGGAAATCTATTTTCACTTCTAAAGCCTTCAACTGATTGAGGGAGGCCCCACCCACATTATCAAGGGTAAACTTTACTAAAGTCAAGAGTCTATAAATGTTAACTACATTTACAAAATACCTACATAACCATACCTAGTTCACATTTGATTAAAATGCAGGGTACTATCCCCTACAAGGGTCAACTTAAATTAGACATCAAAATTATTTATATATTCCTCTACATATTTCTATCTTTCTCACTATATATAATACAAATACACACATATGTGTTTATATCTGTAAAGTTTGTGTTTTTGACTGACTGGTTATAAGTTGCAGAATCCTGACACTTCACTGGTAAATACTTGAGTTTCTCTTGGAATTAAGAGATTCTTCGTTTTTGGTTTTTGTTTTTTTTTTGAGACAGAGCCTCAAGCTGTCCCCCTGGGTAGAGTGCTGTGGCATCACACTCACAGCAACCTCCAACTCCTGGGCTCAAGCAAGTCTCCTGCCTCAGCCTCCCAAGTAGCTGGGACTACAGGCGCCCGCCACAACGCCTGGCCATTTTTTTTTTTTTTTGGTTGCAGCCATCATTGTTGTTTGGCAGGCCCAGGCTGGGGATTTGAACCCACCACCTTAGGTGAATGTGGCTGGCGCCTTAGCCACTTGAGCCACAGGTGCCCAGCCAGAATTAAGACATTCTTTACAACTACAATACTGTTAGTACAAGGTAATTTAACTTTGATACAATAAAATTAAAATTTTCCCAACAGTCTCAATAACTTTTTGAATTGTATTTATTTATTTATTTTTGAGATAGGGTCTTACTCTGTTTGCCTGGGCTGGGTACAATAGCATCATCGTAGCTCACTGCAATCTCAAACTCCTGGGGTCAATTGTTCCTTCCGCCATAGCCTCTTGAGTAGTTGGGACTACCAGCATGTGCCACCATGCCTGGCTAATTTTTCTACTTTTTTTTTTTTTTTGTTAGACAGAGTCTTATTTTGTTGCCCTTGGTAGAGTGCCATGGCATTATAGCTCACAGCAACCTCATACTCTTGGATTCCAGTGATTCTCTTGCCTCAACCTCCCAAGTAGTGGGGTCTACAGATGCTCACCACAACACCCAGCTACTTTTTTTTTTTAACACCCAGCTATTTTTACAGACAGGGTCTCTTGCTTAGGCTGGTCTCGAACCTGTGAGCTCAGGGAAATCCCCCCTCCTCAGCCACCCAGAGTGCTAGGATTACAGGCGATTATTCTACTTTTTATAGAGGCAGGATCTCACTATTCCACCCAGACTAGACTGGAACTATTGGCCTCAAGCAATCCTCCCACCATGGCCTCCCAGAGACCTGAGATTACAGACAGGAGCTACCTTGCACAACCCCAATAATTTTTTTAAATCTAGAACTTGGCTTGGTGCCCGTAGCTCAGTGGTTAGGGCACTGGCCACATACACGGACAGGCAGGTTCAAACCCCGGCCCAGCCTGCCAGACAACAATGGCAACAGCAACAAAAAATAGCCAGGCATGATGGCGGGCACTTGTAGCTCCAGCTACTTGGGAGGCTGAGGCCAGAGAATCACTTAAGCCCAAGAGTTTGAGGTTGTTGTGAGCTGTGACACCACAGCACTGAGGGAGACATAGTGAGACTCTGTCTCAAAGAAAAAAGAAGAGCATAGGCTACGTGTGTCATAGACTGTCTCACACTCTGGGTTTGACAGGTTTTTCCTTCATTATTAGACTCAGGTTAAAATTATAGTCATGGAAGCATTAAAGATGGTCTGAGACAACACTACCAACCTGGGAACAGGGAGATATTCTAAGACTGTGCGGATCTCACCTCAGCAGTGCAGAGAGTCCTGTGCATGATAAATTTCAGCCATGTCTGACAAAATCACTAGAAGAACTGCTGATATGAATAGTAACAGTGGTCTGGGAAAAAACCTCTCAGACCTCATGACACAGGCTAGAGTGAAAGACAACGACAACTACAACAACAACAAAAGAAAACTAGCCGGGCATGGTGGCCGGTACCTGTAGTCCCAGTTACTCGCGGGGCTGAGGCAAGGGAATCACCTAAGCCCAGGAGCTGGAGGTTGCTGTGAGCTGTGATGCCAAGGACAACAAACTGAGGCTCTGTCTCAAAAAATAAATAAAACTTAAAAATAAATTCAAGGCAGAGGGGTTGGTATAATGTGTGGGTATATGGCACAACTCCTAGGTGAAGGGCTCAACTACAGCTTGGACTTTACATAATTAACACAATGTAACCTAATCGTATATAACCTTACAGTAATCTGAAATTTAAAAAACTAAGTCATTAACTAATTAATTAATTTTTTTGTACCAAAGGCAACATTGTTTATTTCGATACTCAGGTATAAGTGGGCTAAGATCTGAAGAATATTAGCAGGGGGTTAGGGAAGAGACCGGTCTTTTTTTTTTTTTTTTTTTTTGACAAAGTCTTACTTTGTCACCTTCGTAGAGTGCTGTGGCATCACAGCTCACTGCAGCCTCCAACTCCTGGGCTTAAGCGATTCTCTTGCCTCGGCTGCCCGAGTAGCTGGGACTACAGGCACCTGCCACAATGCCCTGCTTTTTTTGTTGTTATTGTAGCAGCTGTCATTGCTGTTTTAGCTGGTTGGGGCTGGGTTCAAACCTGCCACCCTTGGTATATGGGGCTGGTACCCTACACAGCCACCGCCCATGGACTGGTCTTGTATAGCTGTTAAGGAGGAGCTGATGAGTTGGTTTCTATCAAGTACCATCAAACTGTTGTTCACATGAAAATATTAAAGATATTATCTCATTATAGGGATTCTCCTGGCAAGTTCTTCTTATCCTTCTTACTAGTGTCAAATATGTCAGCATATTTCTCTGGGAGTGGGTTTGTAATTGGGCCAGTCTGTAATTGGACCAGATGAGCTTGCAGCATGTCTGTCTCTTATCCGAGTTATATCCACCTGTAACAGAGTCTCACAGAATGGCTTTCCAAGATGCAGTTAGTTTGGTCAACCTAATGCATCTGCAATTAAAATTAGCTCCTCAGCTCAGCGCCTGTGGCTCAAGTGGCTAAGGTGCCAGCTACATACACCAAAGGTGGTAGGTTCGAATCCAGCCCAGGCCGCCAAACAACAATGACGGCTGCAACCAAAAAATAGCCAGGCATTGTGGCGGGCGCCTGTGGTCCCAGCTACTTGGGAGGCTGAGGCAGGAGACTCACTTGAGCCCAGGAGTTGGAGGTTCCTATAAGCTGTGATGTCTACCCAGGGGGACAGCTTGAGACTCTGTCTCCAAAAAAAAAAAAATTAGCTTCTCAGCTTGGCATTTCATTTACGGGACACAGAGATTAAACCCTGATAGTCTCACATAGATAATAAGGCTGTGGACCTGATTGCTGATTAGGTTTTTCTTCCTGTCTCCATTATTCCATCCAATTGTCACTGCACAGGCAAAATCTGGGAGAGACCTCAAAGGCTGATGGTGTGTCTCTCCTCCAATAAGCCTTTACCCACCTAAAATGCTTACACAATCAGAATCCACACACACACACAAAATTATTTTTAAGGTTATTTGTTGGACAAACACCACTTGTGGAGCAGATGCACCTCTCCCCAAATTAAACAATAGCTTCCTGGCTGAGCATGGTGGCTCACACCTGTCATCTCAGTACTCCAGGAGGCTGAGTTGGGTGGAGATGGCCTAGCTCACCCATCTCTTAAAAAAAAGAAAACAGGCATTGTGGCAGGCACCAGTAGTCCAGCTACTTGGGAGGCTGAGACAAGAGGATCGTTTGAGCCCAAGAGTGTAAGGTTGCTCTGAGCTATAATGCCAGGGTACTCTCCTGGAGGCAAGAAAGTGAGACTTCTCTGGGAGGCCAAGGAGGGTGGATTGCTTAAACTCACATGTTCAAGACCAGCCTGAGCAAAAGCAAGATCCCTGTCTCTACTAAAAATAGAAAAAAACGGAGGCAGGAGTATCACTTGAGCTATGATACAGTGCCACTCAACCCAGGGCAACAAAATGAGACTCTGTCTCAAATAAATAATAAAATAAACAGTAGCTTCTTGAGGATGGGAAGAGGCTGAGGAATACCAGCCAGGTACCCCAACACTGGGACAGCCCCTATATCCCAGCAAAGGAGGAAGCACACTCTGGCCCCAGTGGAATTTAAAAGCCAGGAGATCAGGCTCTGCCCCCATAGCTCAGTGGTTAGGGCGCCTGGCACATGCACCAGGCTGGTGGGTTCCAAACCAGCCCTGGCCAGCTAAACAACAATGACAACAACAACAACAACAAAAATAGCTGGGCATTGTGAGAGGTGCCTATAGTCCCAGCTACTTGGGAGGCTGAGGCAAGAGAATCACTTAAGCCCAAGAGTTTGCAGTTGCTGTGAGCTGTGACATCACAGCACTCTACTAAGTGCAACATAGTGAGACTCTGTCTCAAAAAAAAAAAAAAGTCAGGACATTAAACTGGAAAGGAAACGCTGGGTGTTGCAGTGAGCACCACCTACCTCCAGGATTAGCCAGGTGCTCAGCGAGTGGGGACCTAATTAATAAACTTTTTTCTTTTTTGTCAAGACAGAGTTCTACTCTACACCCAGAGCAGTGTGCAATGGCGTCATGGCTCACTACAACCTCAAATTTAGGCCATAGGCATCCTGCTGCCTCAGACTCCAAAGCCACTGGGATTACAGGCACTTGCCACCATGACTAGCTGGGTTTTTCATGAGTCAGGTGTCTCACTCTTGCTGAGACAAGCCTCGAACTCCTGAGCTCAAGCTCAATCTCCCCTCCTCAGATTCCCACACAGCTGGGATTACAGGTGTGAGCCACTGTGCCCAACTTTTTTTTTTTTTTAATTCTTTTTACTGAGGGACACTTTGTCTCCCTCGGTAGAATGTTGGCATCACAGCTCACAGCAACCTCCAGCTCCTGGGCTTAGGAAATTCTCCTGCCTCAGCTTCCCAAGTAGCCAAAGCCACAACGCCCAGCTATTTTTTTTGTTGCAGTTTGGCTGGGCCGAGTTTGAACCCGCCACCCTTGGTATATGGGGCTGGCGCCCCATTCACTGAGCCACAGGCGCCCACTGCTTTTTTTTTTTTTTTAACTGGGACAGAGTCTCACTTTGTCACCTTTGGTAGAGTGCTATAGCATCACAGCTCACAGCAACCTCAAACTCTTGAACTCAAGTGATTCTCTAGCCTCAGACTCCCGAATAGCTGGGACTACAGGTGCCTGCCACAATGCCCAGCTATTTTTTTGTTACAGTTGTCATTGTTGTTCAGCTGGCCCAGGTTGGGTTTGAACCCGCAGCCTTGGTGTATGTGGCTAGAGCCATAACCACTGTGCTACAGGTGCTGAGCCATAAACTATTTATTTATTTATTTATTTATTTATTAAATCATAACTAGGTACATTAATGCATTTATGGGGTACAATGTGCTGATTCTATATACAATTTGGAATGCTTACATCAAGCTGGTTAATATAACCTTCACCTCACTTACTTATTTGTTGTGTTAAGACATTTATACTCTACTCTTAATAGTTTTCACTTGTACCCTTGCACTGTGCACTTTAGGTGAGGTCCCCCCAAATGCCCTCCCTTCTTCTAGCGTCCCCCCTCCCTTCTCCTTTCCTTCCTCTTCCCTCATACTTTCTGAACTATAGTTGTGTTTTATCATTTGTATTAAAGTATCGGTGATCATATATTGGTTTCATAATAGTACATTGAGTACACTGGATACTTTTTTCTTCTATTCTTGAGATACTTTACTAAGAATATGTTCCAGCTCCATCCAAGTAAACATAAAGGATATGAAGTCTCCATCTTTTTATGGCTGCATAGTATTCCATTATGTACATATACCACAATTTGTGAATCCATTCATGGGTTGATAGGCACTTGGGCTGTTTCTATGACTTGGCAATCATGAATTGGGCTGCAGTATACATTCTGGCACAAATATTTTTGTTGTAAGATGATTTTTGGTCATCTGGGTATATACCTCATAGAGGAATTGCAGGATAGAATGGGCTGGTCATAAAATTACTCGTCTATTTATACCTAATTAAAGTGGTGAAGTTGCGGTCTAGATTTTAAACATATTTTTTAAGAGCTACTTTGGTTGACATTTTCTAATGTAGTGAAATGTGAGCTCCTGGAATCCTGCAAACTGGTATATCCTTACCGTAGCGCCAGTTACCGTCCCAGGTGTGAAATACGTATCAAATGAGAACTGATGTGGGTAAAACCTGCTGGCAGAGGAGTAAAACCTGCTGTGGTGAGTATTCAACCAATACATCCGCACTGCCTCTTGGAAAGACATCCTCAAACTACAGCCCACAGGCCACATGTAGCCCACCTAGGACATTTATCCGGCCCGCCGGATGTTTTTGCTGCCACTGCCTGTCCTGCTTAGCAGCCAACTTGTCCCGGGGCCTGCAGTCCAGCCCTCCAACGGTCTGAGGAACAGTGAACTGGCCCCCTGTTTAAAAAGTTTGAGGATCCCTGGCCTATACTAATAGGAGAAAATGAGGTGAGATAGTAAGAGCCTATGCTTTAAACTGAACCTGAGTTCAGCTGTGCATTTTACGACATCTTAGCTCTGTGGTTGCAGGCAAATTAAATTAATTCTCAGAACCTTAAGTCTTTTCATCTATAAGTCAGGGCTAAAAACATCTATTTCTTACTGTTACCATTAGGATCAAATGAGATACTTACGTCAGTTTCCACTTAGTGAGGATATAGTGAGTCCTCAGTAAACAGAATCTATTGTGATTTGACAACCAACATATTCCCATGAGTCTGACTCATTTCTACTCAGAGCAAAATGCTGTGTAACACATTGAGACAAGTTAAAGATTACTTTGTTTATTCTGTCTAGATCTAACTATTTTTTAACTCCAACTATTTTTAACTCCAAATCCAACTTTTTAATAAAAGTTGTGATCAAAAACTATCATGCAACAAACCATGTAACCCTCAATTTCCTAAAATGTTTCTAGAGCAAATCCTCGTCATCTGATGTAACAAAATGGGCCATAAGAAAAATGTTTTAATGCTGTGAAAGCTACGTTAACCAGTTTGATCAAAACATTTCAAATTGTATATAAAACCAGCACATTGTACCCCATGATTGCATCAATGTACACAGCTATGATTTAAGAAAAAATAAAGAAAGAAAAATGTTTTATGTTTATACAGTGTTGAGAAAATCCTGATGGACCAAGTTCAAGCTACTGTCTTGATTACAGGACTTTTCAGAGCCTTTAAGAAAGAAGCATGCACTGTGACTTTCCAGAGGCAAATAGAGTAGGCAGAGATTTTCACCATAAACTTTTTTTTTTTTTACAGTTTTTGGCCGGGGCTGGGTTTGAACTCTCCACCTCTAGCATATGGGGCCGGTGCCTTCCTCCTTTGAGCCACAGGCGCCGCCCACCACCATAAACTTTTTTTAAAAGGTATTTTATGAGCAGCAACAAAAATAAATAAATGGGGCCTGATCAAGTTAAAAAAAATTGCACAGCTAAGGACACAATCTGCAAAGCGAAATGGCAACCTTTAGAATGGGAGAAGATGTTTGCATGCTACGAGTCTGACTAAGGGCTAATCACCAGAATGTACAGTGAACTCAAGCTTATCAACAAGAAAAGAGCAAACAACCCCATTATAAACTGGTCAAGAGACATGAATAGAAACTTTTCACATGGAGGACAGAAAAAATGCTCATCATCCCTAATTATAAGAAATGAAAACCAAAACCACGTTGATACCACCTAACCCCAGAGAGAATGACCCATATCACAAGGTCCCAAAGCGACAATTGCTCCCATGGGTGCAGAGAGAAGGGAACATTCATATACTATTGGTGGGACTGCAAACTAGTTCAGCCTCTATGGAAGGAAATATTCCTCAAAGAAATAAAAATAGACCTGCCATTTGACCTTGCAATCCTACTACTAAGCATTTCCCCACATGAAAAAGAGACATTTTGCCAAAAGGAAATTTGCACTCAAACGTTCAAAGCAGGTCAGTTCAGAATCCCAAAGATGTTGAAACAACCCAAAGTGCTCATCATCACATGAATGGATTAATAAACTATGGTGTATGTATACCACGGAATACTGTTCAGCCATACAAAAGATGGATAGGCACCTGTAGCTTAGTGGCTAGGGCGCCAGCCACACGCACGGGAGCTGCTGGGTTTGAACCCGGCCCAGGAGCTGCCAAAAAAACAATGACAACCACAACCAAAAAATTGCTGGGTGTTGTGACAGGTGCCTGTAGTCCCAGCTACTTGGGATGCTGAGGCAAGAGAATTGCTTAAGCCCAAGAGTTTGAGGTTGCTATGAACTGTGACCACCACAGCACTCTACCAAGGGTGACATAGTGAGACTCTGTCTCAGAAAAAAAAAAAAGATGAATATTTTACATCCTTTGTAACAACCTGGAAGAATCAGAGAACATTCTCCTACATATACTACTACAAGATTGGAAAAACAAGCATCATATGTACTCAATACCAATTTGAAAGTAGATCAACCATGACAGACCCACACAAGGAAAAAAAAAAAATCTCAACTAAATTCAATCAGGGGCAGGGGGCTTCCCACCCAGTGGGTACAATGCATGGTATATATGGCACACTCTCTGGGTGTAGGACACAGGTACAATTCTGACCTTAAAAATTTTTTTTTTTTAGAGACAGAATCTCACTTTGTGGTCCTTGGTAGAGTGCTGTGGCGTCACAACTCATGGCAACCTCCAGCTCTTGGGCTTAGGCAATTCTCTTGCATTAGCTTCCCAAGTAGTTGGGACTACAGGTGCCCGCCACAACACCCGGCTATTTTTTTGTTGTTGCAGTTTGATCGGGGCCAGGTTCAAACCTGCCACTCTCAGTATATGAGGCCTGCGTCCTACCCACTGAGCCAGAGGTGCTGCCCTCTGACCTTAAATTTTCAGGTGTAAATTATATAACCTAATGGTTTGTACCCTCATATTAATCTGAAATTTAAAAAATGAACAATAAGTATTTTACCTTTTTTGTTGCTGTTACACATGGTTCTTTCCCCTACATTTTATATTTTTTTTTTGCTGGTTTTTTTTTTTTTTTTTTTGGCCAGGGCTGGGTTTGAACCCACCACCTCCAGCATATGGGGCCAGTGCCCTATTCCTTTGAGCCACAGGCGCCACCTTTTCATTGTATCTTTTAACTAGTTTTTTTTTTTTTTTCCTGAGACAGTCTGTCACCATTGGTAGAGTGCTATGACATCACAGCTCGCAGCAACCTCAAACCCTTGGGCTTAAGCAATTCCCCTGCCTCATCCTCCCAAGTAGCTAACTACAGGCCCCGCCACAAGGCCTGGCTTTTTTTTTAGTTGTAGTTGGCCAGGGCTGGATTCAAACCCACCAGCTGTGGTGTATATGGCTGGTGCCTTAGCCACTGAGCTATAGGTGCCAAGCCTTTTAATTAGTTTTTTAAACTTTTTTTATATTGTGGTAGATACACACAAGATAAAATTTACAATTTTAATCATTTTAATTGTACAGTTCAGTGGTATTAAGTTCTTTGTGCAACCATCACCACCCTCCATCTCTAGAATTCTTTTCATCTTACAAAGCTGAAAAGTATACCCATTAAACAATAATTTTCCATTTCCTGCTCCACCCAGCCCCTGGTAACCACCATTCTACTGTTTGTCTTTTTTTTCTTTTTGACACAGAGTCTCACTATGCCCTCAGTAGAGTGCTCTTATGTCACAGGTCACAGCAACCTCTGCTCTTGGGCTTAAGCAATTCTCTTGCCTCAGCCTTCCAAGTAGCTGGGACTACAGGTGCCCACCACAATGCCTGGCTATTTTTTTTTGTTGCAATTGTCATTGTTGTTTAGCAGGCCTGGGCTGGGTTTGAACCCGCCAGCCTCAGTGTATATAGCCAGAACCCTACCCACTGAGTTACAGGCGCCACTGTGGCTTTTGTTTTTACTTATTTTTTTTAATTGGTTTTTTTTTTTGAGATAAAGTCTCACTATGTAGCCCTCAGTAGAGTGCTGTCGTGTCTCAGCTCACAGCAACCTCAAACTCTTGGGCCTAAGCTATTTTCTTGCCTCAGCCTCCCAAGTAGCTGGGACTACTGGTGCCTGCCACAATGCCCAGCTGTTTCTTTTGTTGTTGTTGTTATTGATGTCATTGTTGTTTAGCAGGTTCAAACCCACCAGCCCCAGTGTATGTGGCCAGAGCCCTAACCACTGAGCTACAGGGGCTGAGCCATTTTTATGGTTTTTTAATATTCCAGTTAACTCATAAAGTAGAATAACAGTAAGTCATGTGTTACTTAATGACAAGGATGTCTTTTGAGAAATGAAAAAAAAAATCAGCTGATTAAACCTTACCACTTATGCTGGAAGGCAACACAGGATTGCTTTGATAATACTTCCCGGGTTGATTGATAGCACTACACCAATCTTTCTCAAACTTTTTGTTCTTAGTACCCCTAAGAACATTCTTCAACGTTATAAAGACTCTAAAGAGCTTTTGTTTATATGATTTATATCTGGTGATATTTACCCTATTAGAAAGGAAAAGTAAAAAAAAAAAAAAAGAACATTGATTGATTCATTGATAATAATGAAATAAAAATAGTACACTTTTTTATTTTATTTTATTTTTTTTAGAGACAGAGTCTCACTTTGTTGCCCTTGGTAGAGTGCTGTGGCATCACAGCTCACAGCAACCTCCAACTCCTGGGCTTAGGTGATTCTCTTGTCTCAGCCTCCCTAGTAGCTGGGACTACAGGTGCCCACCATAATGCCCGGCTATTTTTTGTTGCAGTTTGGCCAGGGCCAGGTTTGAACCCACCACCCTCAGTATATGGGGCCAGTGCCCTACTTACTGAGCCACAGGCACCACCCAATAGTACACTTAAAAAAAAAAAATTGGGGAGTGTTCCCCAAAATTCTTTCTGCTGTTGAAAATTCTGAATTAATGCCATTTTGTCATGACATGTTATTTGATTTTAGTTGTGTCATCATATGTTATTTTATTTTATTTTTTAATTTTTTAATTTTTTTGAGACAGAGCCTCAAGCTATCCCCCTGGGTAGAGAGCTGTGGCATCACAGCTCACAGCAACCTCCAACTCCTGGGCTCAAGCGAGTCTCCTGCCTCTGCCTCCCAAGTAGCTGGGACCACAGGCGCCCACCACAGCACCTGGCTATTTTTTGGTTGCAGCTGTCATTGTTGTTTTGGCAGGCCCGGGCTGGATTTGAACCCACCACCCTAGGTGTATGTGGCTGATGCCTTAGCCACTTGAGCCACAGGTGCCAGGCCCATATGTTGTTTTATTTTAGCTATTTTTGAGATTTATTTTATGGCCTAGAATATGCATTATCCTGTAGAACAGGGGTCCTCAAACTTTTTAAACAGGGGGTCAGTTCACTGTCCCTCAGACCGTTGGAGGGCCGGACTGCGGGCCCCAGGATGAGGAGGCTGTTAAGCAGGACAGGCAGCAGCAGCGAAAACACCCGGCGGGCCAGATAAATGTCCTAGGCGGGCTGCATGTGGCCCACGGGCAGTAGTCTGAGGACACCTGCTGTAGAATTTCATGCCTACGTGACAATACTAGGCGCCCTGCAGTCACTGTGTGCAGCATTTTATGTACGTCCATTAGGCGCCCTTGCTTTTTTTTTTTTTTTTTTTGAGACAGAGCCTCAAGCTGTCCCCCTGGGTAGAGTGCTGTGGCATCACAGCTCACAGCAACCTCCAACTCCTGGGCTCAAGCGAGTTTCCTGCCTCTGCCTCCCAAGTACCTGGGACCACAGGCGTCCGCCACAACGCCCGCCCGGCTATTTTTTGGTTGCAGCCGTCATTGTTGTTTGGCGGGTCCGGGCTGGGGATTCGAACCCGCCACCTTAGGTGTACGTGGCTGGCGCCTTAGCCAGTTGAGCTATAGGCGCTGAGCCAGCTCCGTTGCTTGACAGTGTTTATCAAGACTTCTTTTTCTTTTTAGATTTTGCACATTATCATTTTGTTAAATATGGGAAGTCAAATATTAAAACCAGCAATTATTGTTTTTAAATTGTCCGGTTTCCCTTCAAGTCTGACAGACTTTGCTTTGTGTGTGTCAAGGCTCTATGTTTCTACACCTTTACAACTATAACTTTTATATTCCCCTCACCTATTTTCTGTTTCACTGCAATGAAATGTTGCTTTTTGTCTTTACTCACATTTCTTGCCTTAATTTAATTTTGGTATTATTATACCAGGTCAGTTACTGGTAGCTTAGTATATTAATTTTCAACCTTTTTCCTTTCAACTTATTGGTATAATTTAATGTAAATTATTTATCTTACAAGTGGCATAGAATGGGGTATTTTTTTTTTTAAGAGACAGAGTCTCATCCTGTCACCCTTGGCAGAGTGCTATGGCATCACAGCTCACAGCAACCTCCAACTCCTGGGCTTAGGTGATTCTCTTGCCCCAGCCTCCCAAGTAGCTGGGAGTATAGGCGCCCAATACAACACCTGCCTATTTTGTTGTTGTTCTTGTAGTTGTTGCAGTTTGGCTGGGGCCGGGTTTGAACCCACCACCCTCAGTATATGGGGCTGGTGCCCTACTCACTGAGCCACAGGTGCCTCCCAGAATGAGATATTTTTTAAATAATCTGACAGTCTCTGTCTTTTGATTGGCATGCTTAATCAATTCTTTTTTTTTTTTTTTTGAGACAGAGCCTCAAGCTGTCACCCTGAGTAGAGTGCCATGGCATCACAGCTCATAGCAACCTCCAACTCCTGAGCTCAAGCGAGTCTCCTGCCTCCGCCTCCCAAGTAGCTGGGACTACAGGCGCCTGCCACAACACCTGGCTATTTTTTGGTTGCAGCCATCATTGTTGTTTGGCGGGCCAGGGATGGATTCGAACCCGCCACCTTAGGTGTATGTGGCTGGTGCCTTAGCCACTTGAGCCACAGGCGCCGAGCCTCAATTCTTAATGTTACTACTTAAAAACTTTGAATAACATGTTCTAGGTTATGATTATAATTTTTTTGCTTCCCTTTGATACCTTTGCTGCATTATTTGTTATTAAATAAAATCTCTCTCTCCAGCTTGGGTTATTTTATTTTCTTAGTGGTTGCTCTAGAGAGTACTTAACTGATTATAATCTACTTTAGATTAATAGTAATGTAACTTAATCCTGGTAAAATGTTGAATTTCACTCTAACATAGCTCCATTCCCACTCTCCTCCTTTATGCTAACTATACATGTAATAAACCCAACAGAACAGCAGTATACTGTTACATGTACTGTTTTGCACAGTCTTAGGTCAATGTACGATGTTCAGAAAAGAAAAAAGAAAGTTAATCAGAATTGTGCTTTCCTATATGTAATGAGCTAATTTTCTCTTGTTCTCAGTATTTTATTATGGCCGTTGGCTTTCAAAATTTTGGCTATGATTTGTCTTAACGTAGGTCTCTTTTTATTTATTATTTCGGGAGTTGACTGAGTTTCTTGAATGTGTATGGTAATCTTTTCAAATACATTTGAGATTTTTTTGTGGTAAAAAAACTGTGTAATTAGGTGATTTTCTTGTGTAACCATCACAGAATGTCCTTATACAAACCTAGATGAGACAGCCTATTATGCATCCTGGCGATTGCTCCTGAGCTGCAAACCTCCTCAGAATACTTAGTATGGTTAAGTATTTTTATATCTAAATCTATCTTTATTTTTTTGAGACAGAGCCTCAAGCTGTCACCCTGGGTTGAGTGCCATAGCATCACAGCTCACAGCAACCTCCAAATCCCGGGCTCAAGTGAGTCTCCTGCCTCCATGTCCCAAGTAGCTGGGACCACAGGCTCCCGCCACAATGCCTGGCTACTTTTTGGTTGCAGCTGTCATTGTTGTTTGGTGGGTCCGGGCTGGATTCAAACCCACCACCTTAGGTGTATGTGGCAGGTGCCTTAGCCTCTGAGCCACAGGCACTGAGCCTCTAAATCTATCTAAACATGGAAAAGGTACTATAAAAATGCAGTATAAAACATAAAAAATTGGCCTGGTATTGTGGTTCACGTCTATAATCCTAGTATTCTAGGAGGCCAAGGTAGGAAGATCACTTGAACTCAGATGTTTGAGATCAGCCTGGGAAAAGTGAGACTCGTCTCTAGTAAAAGGAAAATCAGCAGTGCCCATAGCTTAGTGGGTAGGGCGCCAGCCACATACACCCAGTCTGGCAGGTTCCCACCAGCCCAGGCCAGCAAAAACAACAATGACAACTGAAATAAAAAATAGCTGGACATTGTGGAGGGCGCCTGTAGTCCCAGCTACCTGGGAGGCTGAGGGAAGAGAATCACTTAAACAAAGAGTTTGAGGTTGCTGTGAGCTGTGACACCACAGCACTCTACCCAGGGTGACAGCTTGAGACTCTGTCTCAAAATAAATAAATAAATGTAGGAAAATCAGCCAGGTGTCATGACAAGTCCTTGTAGACCCAACTACTTGGGAGGGTGGGGCAGGAGGATCTCTGGAACCCAGAAATTTGAGGTTGCTGTGAGCTCAGCTGAGGCCATGGCACTCTAGCTGGGGTAACAAAGAAAAAAAAAAAAGATAAAAAATGTTTCAGCTTTACAGGGCACTGTGAAATTTGTTAGAATTAAAATGTGATTTCTTGTGTTTAAAAAAATATATAGGCTCAGCACCTATAGTTCAACTGGCTAAGGCACCAGCCACGTACACCTAAGGTGGCGGGTTCGAATCCCCAGCCCAGACCCGCCAAACAACAATGACGGCTGCAACCAAAAAATAGCCAGGCATTGTGGCTAGCACCTGTGGTCCCAGCTACTTGGGAGGCGGAGGCAGGAGACTCGCTTGAGCCCAGGACTTGGAGGTTGCTGTGAGCTGTAATGCCACGGCACTCTACCCAGGGGGATAGCTTGAGGCTCTGTCTCAAAAAAAACAGAATATATATATATCCAATGTACTCAGCCCTACTATGAAACCAATTTGTAGGTTTCTTATGAAAGCTATAACCCAATTATAGCCCAAGAAGAAGGGGAAAGGGGAGAGAGAGGGGCAGGGGGAGGATGGGTGGAGGGAGGATAATTGGTGGGATCACACCTGTGGTGCATCTTACAAGGGTACATGTGATATTTACTAGGAGTAGAATACACATGTCTTAACACAATAACTAGAAAATGCCGGGGCGGCACCTGTGGCTGTGAGTAGGGTGCCAGCCCCAGGTACCAAGGCGGGCCCAGGCTAGATTTAAACCTGCTAGCTCAGGTGTATGTGGCTGGTGCCTTAGCCACTTGAGCCACAAGCGCCAAGCCTATGCTAACCAGTTTGATGAAAATATTTCAAATTGTATATAAAACCACTACATTGTACCTCATGGTTGCATATTGTACACAGCTATGATTTAATAATAACAAAAATTCCATAGTGGGCATATAGGATAAAATTAGGCCTAGACAACCTTAAAGGGAGATGAATAATACTAGTCTTTAATAAACACCTGCAATATACAAAGTAAAAAAACCCGTCTGACCAATAGAGCCGGGGAATGCCATGAAAGGAGGATTCTCATGTGCATGTGTCTGATAACAAGGACAAAAAATTGCAAAAACCACAGCCTTACACAGAAAATACTTCTGTGATGACATCTGCCTATCAACTGCCTTTCCAACCTCTGGCTAGCATCACCTTTGTTATTGATAATTATCTCAAAACAAGTATGTAATGTTCCTCATTTTCCCTTTAAAAACTTTTGTCTTGAGGCTGGGTGCAGTGGCTCATGCCTGTCATCCTAGCACTCTGGGAGGGCAAGGTAGGTGGATTGCTTGAACTCAGGAATTTGAGACCAGCATTGGCAAGGGCGAGACTCCATGTCTACTAAAAGTAGAAAAACTAGGCAGTTGTTGTGGCAGATTCCTATAGTCCCAGCTACTCGGGTGGCGCTACTTGGGTGGTGTCTGGAGGCTGAGACAAAAAAATTGCTCAAGCCCAGGAATTGAAGTTGCTGTAAGCTATGATGCCACAACACTCTATCCAGGGTGACAGACTGAGATTCTGTCTCAAATAAATAAATAAAAATAAAATGTTTTGTCTTCCTTTACCTCTCTGAATGTATACATAGTTTACTATGGCACATGTATGCCCATTGCAAAGTCCCCAAATAAACATCATTTTCTATTAGTGAGCCTCTATTATTAGTTTGACATAAATGGTGTTGGAATGGGATCTGAAGAAAGAATACTTTCATAAAGAATCAGCAGTTCTTGGGTGGCGCCTGTGGCTCAAAGGAGTGGGGTGCCGGTCCTATATACCGGAGGTGGCGGGTTCAAACCCAGCCCCGGCCAAAAATAAACTGCCAAAGAAAAAAGAATCAGCAGTTGTTGGAAGTGATGTTCATAACTTGCCTTTCTGCCCTGATGAGGCTTCTCCCAAGTCAAGCCTCCCTTTTTGGGGGTAGAAGTACTTTGACTTTTTTTACTTGGGATTTATTTTGCTTATAAGGCTCACTTGGCTAGGCACAGTGGCTCATGCCTGTAATCTCAGCAGTTTGAGGGGCCAAGGCAGGAAGATCTCTTGAGGCCAGGAGTTTGAGACCAGTGTAGGCAACATAGCAAGACCCTGACTCTACAAAAAAATTTAAAAATTAGTCACATGTAACAGCAAACAACTGTAGTCCTAAAGTGAGACAGAAGAATTGCTCCAGCCAGGAGCCCAGTAGTTTGAGGCTGCAGTGAGCTATGATTATGCCACTGCACTCTGGCCTGGACAACATAATGAGACCCTGGCTAAATAATAAAATAAAGTTTTAAAATAGCTGCTGGGATGATGAAAGACTTTTTGTCTTTTCTGGTAGGTCCTTCCTTGTATAAAGACAAGTGTCCATCTGGTTTGAGGACTCCAGTTTCTATAGAATTTACAGCCTGGCCCTGAAGCATGTCATTTCTGGCAAATTAACTTTTGGTTCTCTCTGCACACCTGGTTTAGTATTGTCTTTGATCTGTGCACCTGGTTCAAAATTTTTGTAAGTACTCTGGTTTTGCTTTTATTTTGGTTATACACATCCATAAATTACTTGGCTCTTTTTCCTTGTTTATTTCTAAAAATCTGCCAAAGGCAAAAATAAACTTTCAAAATTGTTTTGGCTAATTAAAAGCCATTAGGATGGCTCATTCCTGTGATCTTAGCACTCTGGGAGGCCCAGGTGAGTGGACTTCCTGAGCTCACAGACTCAAGACCAGTCTGAGCCAGAGTGAGATCCCATCTTTAAAAAGTAGCCAGGTGTGACTCGGTGCCTGTGGCTCAAGTGGCTAAGGCGCCAGCCACATACACACAAGGTGGTAGGTTCGAATCCAGCCCAGGCCCGCCAAACAACAATGACAGCTGCAACCAAAAAATAGCCGGGCGTTGTGACGGGCGCCTGTGGTCCCAGCTACTTGGGAGGTGGAGGCAGGAGACTCGCTTGAGCCCAGGAGTTGGAGGTTGCTGTGAGCTGAGATGCCATGGCACTCTACTCTGGGGGACAGCTTGAGGCTCCTGTCTCAAAAAAAAAAAAAAAAAAAGTAGCCAGGTGTCATGGTGGGCACCTGTAATCCCAGCTACTTGGGAGGCTGAGGCAAGAGAATCACTTGAGCCCAAGAGTTTGAGGTTGCTGTGAACTATGACACTGTGGCACTCTGCCAGGGCCAAAGTGTGACTTTGTCTCAAAAAAAAAAAAAATTGCTCTGTCTTCCACACAGGGTGTGGGGTTGTGGGGCACAAAGAAAAAATTGGGGGCGGTGCCTGTGGCTCAGTGGGTAGGGCTCCAGCCCCATATGCTGAGGGTGGTACATTGAATCCAGCCCCGGCCAAATTGCAACAACAACAAAAAATAGCGGGGCGTTGTGGTGGGCACCTGTAGTTCCAGCTACTCGGGAGATTGAGGCAAGAGAATTGCTTAAGCCCAGGTTTTGGAGGTTGCTGTGAGCTGTGACTCCACAGCACTCTATAGAGGGCAATAAAGTGAGACTCTGTCTCTAAAAAAAAAATTAAAAAGAAAAAAATTGTAAGATGTTTCCCTACCTTCATTGACTAGTCAAGTGAACAAGATGGACAAACAAAAAATAGATTTATCACTAATTCAATGTCACTTTGAGATTTTGTTGTCTTTTTTTTTTTTTTGAGACAGAGTCTCACTGTGTCATCCTTGATAGAGTGCTGTAGCGTCACAACTCACAGCAACCTCAAACTCTTGGGCTTAAGTGATTCTCTTGCCTCAGTCTCCCAAGTAGCTGGGACTACAGGTGCTCACCACAATGTGCAGCTATTCTTTTTGTTGCAGTTGCCATTATTGTTCAGGAGGCCCAGGCAGGATTCAAACCCGCCACCCTTGAAATATGTGGCTGGTGCCGTAACCACTGTGCTACAGGCATGGAGCCTTTGTTCTCACTTATAAAATACTGATACGTGACAGACAGTTCAATATTTTGTGCTAGAAAGTAAAGTAAGAGTTTAACAATTGTAATTAATGTGTATTCTGTACATAAAGTATATAGAAATGTAACGTGTTTATGATGAGAAAAACTGTAAGAAAAGCACTATTGTGTTCTTTTTTGAGAAAAAAGAATAATTTTATCTAGTTCACAGTTTACTTAAAATTCCTTTTTTTTTTTTTGAGACAGAGCCTCAAGCTGTCCCCCTGGGTAGAGTGCTATGGCTTCACTGCTCACAGCAACCTCCAACTCCTGGGCTCAAGTGAGTCTCCTGCCTCTGCCTCCCAAGTAGCTGGGACTACAGGTGCCCACCACAATGCCCGGCTATTTTTTGGT
>CAUYTI010005327.1:0-77620 GCA_963575145.1 Galago senegalensis
ACACTCTGGCCCGACCCGACGCTCTTCCGATCGAACATGGCTGTGCCCCCTCTGCTCTCTGTCCCCATGTCACCATGCCCCCTCTGCTTTCTGTCTCCATATGGCCGTGTTCCTCTGTGTCTCTGACTCAACATGGCTGTGTTCTCCCTGCATCTATCTCTGTTTAAATTTCCCTCTTTATAGAAAGACATCAGCCACATTGGATGAAGGGTGCCCCCATTCCAGTACAATTTGTCTTTAATTATAACACATCTGCAATGGCCCTATTTCCAAATAAGGCTGCATCCTGAGCTACTCACGTGCTAGGGCTCCACTATACCTTTTGGGGGGCACAAACCTATCGTAGTGTCTCCAAGTACCCCATTCCCTTGCTTATCTCAAGTAGCAATGAGCTGGAAACAAGGGTGAGCAACTGTACTTACAACTTTTTAGGCGAATGTGAAGGGTAGAGGGAGACTTTATAAAGAGAATAGCTTTACTATGGAAAACATTTTAAAGTATACATATTGGATGATGCCGACTTCATGAAATCCTCAGGCTCCTGAACACAGTTTCTGGAGCTCCCTCTGCACCAGGGATCATAAACACCGCTGTGAGCTACCCAGGGGCCAACCTCACGGCTGTTAGAATGAGGAACAATGTGTGTTTTAGTTATTCCTATTGACTTTGGACAAGAAGTCAATTCTATATTTAAAAATCTATGAATGTATAAATACCAAACACAGAAATCTTGAGGGGGCTAAATTCTGTGCCATTTACTCACCCCCTCTTTGTGGAATGCCTCATAAACACAGACAATGGGACCTAATCATATGTACCCTTATGTTAATTCAATATAGATACATTTTTAAAAATTTAACACGTAAAGTTAGATATGCAGTTGACCCTTGAACAACACGAGTTGGACTTACATGTTGACTTTCTTCTACTCTGCCACTTCTGAGACACAAGACCACGTCCCCCCACCCACCTCACCTGGCCTGCTCAGTCTGCAGACTGATATGAGCACCTTTATGACGACCCACTTCCACTTGATGAGTAGTAAATATATTTTCTCTTCAAACAAACGAACAAGCAAAAACTCATAAAATTTACTTTCTACAAATACTTAGGTGTAGCACTTTCCATTGTTTTTATTAGAATTTTCCTGTTGCAAAAATTAGAAGAATTGCTAACACTGAAGGGTCATTTGGAGTGTGGTATATGGATTCAATTCGCATGTACAGGGAGCTGGGCTGAGACTATGGGTCTTGTGAGATGCAAGGAAGATGGACTAACCCCTCCATTCTTCCCAGAGAGAACACGCCTCCCCCTGGGGTAGCAGGTGTGCGAAGCAGAGTGGAGTCTGGGCTGTGGCACCAACATGCACTAACAGGCATCTGAGGCTAAGTGCTCATGAGGGAGCTGCCTTCACTACTCTTCAGAAGAACTTCCTTATTCCCTCATTTTCTCTATGGCTATTCTATAATATCCTTGTCAAACACTTAATGCACTTTTAAAATCTCACACTAAAACACGGGCTACATGAAAGGAATTCGCGAACTTTAACCCTGAATATATAATCTTATTAATACTGTAACAAATTAATGCTTGTAATTGGTGTTTTATATACTTATTAAGATTCTAAAAGTGGATTAGAAAATGGTACTCTTTTAAAGCATGACATTTCAACCACTTTCTTAGAAACCAGTAAAACATAGAAAACAACCACCTGATGAATTTATTATGAATATCACTCCAGGTCACAAACAAGGGTAAACACAAGTTCTCGATACCCCGGAATGCCAAGGGAGGGAACGTGTTGGGCATCCAGGACTCAGCAGAAACGGAAGTCACCACATGCAGGAAGGTGTGGTCTCTGGGGCCAGCACCAGCTTCCTCCCCTCAGCCTGTGAAACCCAGAGATGCAGTCAAAGACGTACTTTCCATAAAGAAACAAATGGTGGTATCAGAGGGCATGTAACTTCAGAGGAATGTTTACAAACATGGCCCAGGTGGAAAGACAAAGTAAGCACACACCCAGTCAGCATTTCCAGAAGCTTCTAGTCTCAATACAGCATAGACCTTAGGTGGGCCACATGGTCCATTTTTAATAATGAAATCTATTTTAAAGCATAAACACTCAAAAGAGATAATACAACTTACAACTCAAGTGAAAAGCCAAGCATTAAAAAGAACCACAAGCTGATAAATGTGTCAAGAATTATTAGTGTTATGTTAGACACCACTCAAGCTCTGCTTCCTTGATATCACGTGTGACCACTGCACACCACTCCACACGTGTGGCTCCCTAACACCAACTTCAGACTGAGACCACAAAGTGTGAATATGTGTCCTGACTTCCCAATCTTGCCCACTTCTGAAAGCCACATCCAGTAAATATGGTTCACATCCCTCTAGAAGCTCAGGGGACCCAGGGGCACAGCCTCTGATGCAGGGCAGAAACTCAGTCCACACGAATTCCAGAAAAAGGGAATGAATGGATGAATCCTCATCAAGATTTAAGCAAGAAAGTACAAGTTCCCAGCTCTCAGGAGCTTATATTATACAGGAGAAAATACAAAGAACGTGACACTCACTTTATACAATTGATAAGTTTATAAGTGCACATTTAAAAAAATTAAGGTGTATAAGAAATCCATATTTTCATTTTACAAGACTATTCGAATTACATTTTTCCTGACTACAAATGTACTTACAGGGTGAAAAACTTTGAAAAAGAAACTATAAAGGATAAAACATTAATCCCTTACAATTTCATTGCCAATGGTAAATAACTAACCGCTACAGCTGACCGTTACTGACATTCTGACTTATTTCCTTCCATACTCTTTTCTACTGCATTTGCGTATTTATTTATATACTGAGATTACATTATTACTTAAATAGCTCTGCATGCTGTTTATTTTACTGGATGATTTTATTAGATGTGTAAGCTCAGTGGATATTGTATTATTGCTGCTAAATTGTGAGTGGTCTCCTGTCATTTGAATGTTTCAACACATTTCTTTAATACTGTATAACAAACCTCTGGGTGGGTATATAATAATTGAATTAATTGTTCTAATACTTCACTATTATAATTCAAAGGACACTCTCTATGTAGATCTTTATTTGCATTTCCAATTATTTGCTTAACCCAGTTCCTGAAAGTTTCTGAGGTCAAAATTATCTCGTTTTTTTTTTAAGAAAGACATCAAATTGATGAATCGTTCAGATAGCTGAGGAATATATTCTCCAACATAGTTGCTGAGTGGTTTAGTGCAAAAACAATCTGTTCAGGGTCTAAACACGGGGTGACTTCACACTATCTTCTTTGCCCAGAATGTGTATGAACATGAGCAGATGCAGTGAGGAGCAATGATCTTTATTGATTTCTCTGTTCCAGGCATTTTGCATAGAACTTTATTTATAAAGTTATAAATAACTTTAACCCCCCCCCCCATATTCCCATGAGCTGGATGAGAAAACTGAGCTTTGGCAAGGTTGTGTAATCTGGGGACTCAGGTCACACACACACACACCCCAGGCTTTCCTGACTCCCAGTGCCACCCTCTTTCCTCTGCATCAGACCAGATGGCTTTGAAACAGTCTGGATGGAAAGGATCAGAGTAGGAACTGCACTGGGCGACGGCTCTCATTCTCTGTGCAACAGTGCTTCTTCCTGTGTCTGGACACCCGCAGAGCCCCGGCCACAGGGGTGTCCAGGAGGTAGATGTTTGCTTCCCAGAGTCTTCAACCCAGGCAGGCAAACCAGAGAGAAATGAGAACGCCACTTTGAGTAACCAAACCCTGAGCAGGGACAGAATGTTCACAGAAGAGTGATGACACGGGGCAGGATGGAGCCATCGGCTTCTGAGAGGAGAGAGGATGGGAGGGACTCTGTCTCGGGATAAATTTTTGGAAAATGGTTGAATTTCTCCAAGAGGAGAAGAGAGAAGAGGATTTCTGACACCAAGCACTGCAGGCGTAAAGGCATGTATGTTCAGACTTGGCTCCTTTTGTGTGTAATTTGGGAACATGGGAAAGGCAAAGAATGGAATAGAAAGATAGTCTTAGATGGGAGAAGGGCTTAAAAATCGATGAATTCCAAGATCTTTAATGCATATGAAATATTTTCCAAGAGGACCCTAAGGAAATTTAAAAGAAAGTTAAAGTGGAATTAGGTGATTTTTTAAACATGGTTATTTGAGTAGTCAAACAATGCCCATTATTATAACTGATACAGATATATTGGCCTCTGTTAGTTTAATCTGCCAAAACATTTGCAAGACTTTTATGAAAACTCCACTAAGAAACGATAATATATTATATTTGAATTTCCTCCTCCCTTTCTTTTCTTAGCTGGTTCCAAAAATAATGTGATGTGCCTCTGTATTTTTAACTTGAGAAAAGAATATTCTGGGGTATTCTTTTTTATTTTATTTTTATTTTAATGAAAGAAAATGAGAGTCAAATTTGAAGACAAGAAATTTCTGTCTTCAAAGGTCAGGTCTATTTTTACTTTCCTTCTGGATTTTTTTAGATCCAAAATTTCAGTGTCTTTGGGAACAATTTGTAAATTCACTCTTTTGGGAACACTGGACTTTGTTATTGTGGGCTTAAGAATACAATCTGGAGATTGGTGCATAGGCTCCACAATGGCCTTTGGGAGGAATCTGTCTTTGCTTTCTTGTTTGAAACATCGAGACCTTTCTATTTGTTTTCTTTTCTCTTTATATTAATGAACATAGAGAAAATGGATATTAAAGCAATTTTATAAAGGAATCAGTCTCCACGGACAAAACCTCTTAAACCTTCTTTGTGTTTGCAGTTCATTTTAAAATTATTTTCTTTGGTTTTTGCTCTAGGGCCCTTTTGGTGAGTGCATGGGTGGGGAGATATTGGCATTAACAGTGGGATTGGGTGGCCTGATGGTGTATTTGCCTTATTAAAAGCCCCCAAGTCACACCCTGCCAAGGCCCTCACACCCCGTCAGCCATCAATTTGGAATGTCAAATCCCATTACCAGCTCTCTCTCCTAAGCCCCTTCTAAGCCATTAGAGGGAGGGAAGCTGCCCCGATGTGGCCTCCAGCTCCAGGGTAACCCACTGAGCAGTGCTGACAGCACTGGCTCCCTTCACCAAGGTGACATTTGCAATTTTACATTTTAACTTAATACATAGACAGATTCTGTTGACCTAGACTTCATTGCCTCCACACCTCACCATAAAAACTCTAAATCAAATTCCAAAATATATACACAGTTAACAAAAATGTGCTAAAAAGATGTTTAAATGTGAAGATAGCACAACAAAATTTCACTGAATATCAACCACACGGATAGGAGATGAAGGGGATTCTCCACAGTCTTGCCAAACTTCCAGAAAAAGTCTAACCTTGGGAATTTAAGACATTTAATTAGATCAAATTTAGTGTTCATTAGCACCCACTGTAACGAGGGTTTCCCAAAGCAAAGGTGGCCTGGTTGGCTGCGGGAGTTCCAGCTGGGCGTGAGGGCGCCCTCAGGCGGCCAGCGGTGGGCACGGCAGCGACCACGTGACAGGTGCATCGGCTCCATCCCAGGGCTCCCGGAGAAAGGTCACGTCCCGGCCCAGGACAATGCTGGTGAGTGACGGGCCCTCACTCACCTACTTAACCACTAGCGCTGTTACCACTGCTAGTACCGCTACTACCATTAGGGTTAGTTACCACTCACCATCATCATTACCGCTTACTCCCCTACCACTGCTACCTCTACTATTACCACTACTATTACTAGTACTGGTATAGATGCTGCTACCAGTCACCACTACTACTGCTATTACCATCACTATCACCCCTGCTACTACTATCCCCACTCCGACTGTCAGTGGCACTGCAACCCCAGCATCTTTGCCCTCTGGGCATTCACATACTCTTAGGTGACCTGTTACTCGGATTCAGACATTTTAAGAAGTGACGCAGCTTTAATGGGTTCTTTGGTGCCTCAGAGGAAAGTGTACATGGTTATTCTGAAGGTCACAGTCATTTGAAGCTCGACCGTGTTGCAAGTCCTAATTACAGCCTATGCCCTTTCACAGTTCACCCCAAATGGTTCCTGACGCACCCCGCATCTTCTCCCCGGTGCTCATTCTCAGGCTCATTTCCTTTCCCTAAATGTCCAATACTCCCATTTCCCCAGCCCATGCATAAACTGGTAAATAACTTGCTCACAGTCACACAGCTGGAGCTGGACTTAAAGTCAATCTCCAAAGTCTGTGCTCTGCGTCTGCCAGGAGGATAGGTCTCTTCTAAGGGGAGGTGGTTTTCTCTCCTTGGATCCCCCCTACAAGCCCTTATTCAGCCAAACAGAAGTCCAAAGACAAGTAGCATCGCTTTTGTGGGGTGTGACTGCAAAGGGGATTCTGTCTTAAGACTGAGTCATGCCTAGTTCCTAAACAAGCTTGAAACTCTTTTTGGAACCCACCTACTTAAACTGGAGGGGTGAGATTGTTGTCTAGTCCTGTGTACTGACTGGATGACTATAAAAGTCTTTATATTTCTCTGTTTGAGAAATGGGATATTTACGGAGAAGGTCCATTGAAATCCTGAGCTTGCTTGTACTGAATCTCTTGAGGTTTTCAAGAATTGTATAAGCCTACTTTCCTGCCCAGAAATGTACTCGACCAATAGCTGTCACTGCTCTGTTAGAAACTGTTTACTGTATTCATTTTTATTTAACAAGCATTTACATAGAGGTAGTAGCGACAAGCATGTTCTCAGTTCCTTATAAACACTGACCCACATAAACCTCTGACTGTCCTTCAGTGGCAGGTACAATGATTGGATCCATTCTTTTTGTTTGTGTCTGAAGTGCCTTATAAAACAAAGTAACAACATCTGCTACTGTTGATTTTCTTTTCTTGTCTCTGAATTTCCCTGTTCTGGGGAACATACTTCTAAATTTTATGAAGATAAGAATGGATACTTCCAGTGGGCGTCTACACCGAACTCTAGATGAAAAACAGTCTCCAGTGAGTCTGCTGACGAGGGCATGTTGGATGTGTCTGTGAACATTTTTCAAGCAATTAGCAGTTAAGTTTTAAGTGCTCAGAACATTTGACTAATAAAAACATGAGAAAATTACATGAAATCCAAGCGTATCTGTTTTGTAATATACATCATCACGATCATCATCATGGCTCCAACGTGTTGAGCTACTCGACCAGCCGTTTGCCAAGTGACTTTCACGGAGGATCTGCTTCAACTGCCTTACTAAGCGAGTGAAAAACTTCTGAGATAGATGCCCATTTCTCTTGTTGACTCTCTCTTACTTCACACCTGTACCTTATACTTTACTCATCTTTTTACAAATGCAAGTTCATAATATATCCTTTAACAACCATCTCTCTGAGGGTTAATTTCAAAGATATTTGTCTGCGGCATAAACGAAACCCCATGGCAAAGCATGTTCCATTAGCACAATATTCTGGAATGCGGGTAAATAGCAAAATGAAAGAGATAAGACACCAAATTCATCATCATTTTCCAGTCTGTGAACTAAGAGAAGGTGGGACATGTGTTAAAGATTTTACAGGGAATTTGTGACATCAGAGTAAAATTTTGCAAACGAGCTCCCAAGACCCAGTCTCTTAATGAGTCAGAAACAGCTGTGTGCTCACACGGCCTCCTGAGGACAGAAGACCAGTGTTGGGCAGGAGGCTGAGATGGTTTCCTTGGAAACACGGTGCTTCTTCAGGACAGCACAGGGCCTGCAACATGTCACAGATTTTCCAGGTACCTGCTGTGTCTCTCTAGAAATATGCTCTATGAACTGTGCTTAATTTAAACAAAAAAAAGCAAAGAGAATCATTCAAGTTTTAGGTATCTTCTTCAGAAAGTCCTACCATCGTTTAAACTCCACTTAAAATAGCATCCATCAGATACCTGGTCCTATGGCAGAGGTCAGAAAGCGAGCAGTGGATGGAGGAGGGCACGGCCCCTCTGTTGCGGCTCACCGTGCTTTAACCGTCTGGAAAGTCTTTCCACCCGCAATCCTGGCACTGTTTGCTTTGTGCTCATTTCCACTTTGTTTCAGTTCCTGGATCATCTTTCCTAGCACGTGAGAGTCATGATGTCCACAGGCATATCCAGTGCACCCAGTCACATTTCTTTTACGTGCCACAATAAAGTCACTGAACAGGGTGCTGTTTCGTGCCTATCATTTGGAACAAGGGGAGCTTTGCTTCAAGCCTCACAGTGGCCCTTCAGAAGCACAGGAGGAGGACAGCAGCATTCCCCCCTCACAGAGGTTGAAGGGCAGGACATGGGGGAAAAACAAAATCTTAGCTGCATTTGAAAAATATTTTATTCATGCATAAACATTATATTCATAGACCTAGAAGATCTAGAACCTAGGAAATCTAAGAAGAACTATTGTGATAACAGTAAGGTTATAATTTGGTTCAACAGAAGATAAGCTTTATTAAAGTTCAGCTGTTTGGTTTCCTTCAGTGAACAGCCAGCTCCTATCTGCAAGAGGTGAAAATGTTGGAGACACCCAAGTGAACAGGTCAGAGCCCAGGTCTCCCTCCCAGGATCTGAGAATCTGATAGTGGAGGTAGTCTACTAAAAAGACTATTTTTGTACTGAGTGATGTCAAATTTTCTGAGAGTACAGGTAGATGCTATGCTAGGAGAATGGGCCATTTACCCATTTAACTTGGATCATAAGAGCCATCTTACCATCTTATCCTTCTGAGACAGGGTGGACATGTGCAATTAACTACGTTAAAGTATTTTAAACTGCACATGAACTTTATGTCCACCCTATATATATGTATATGTGTGTGTGTGTGTGTGTGTGTATATATATGATTCATGTGTAAATTTAGGAGCTATGCTATTTATCAAGACTTAACATCATAATCACTGGTGTCATCTTGGGGTAAGCATGAGTGATACATGCCAAAAATGGACCTCAATAAAAAAGCTTCATGTCTTGGTATGAGCAAAGATTTTTAAAATAAGACCTCAAAAGCAAATGGGATTATATAAAATTAAAAATCTTCTGTACATCAAAGGAAACAGTCAACAGAATGAAGAGACAACCCGGTAAATGGAGGAAGATGTCTGCAGATCATACAGCTGACAAGGAATACATACCCAAAATACACAAGCAACTCAAACAACTCAGTAACAAGAAAACAAAAACCTAATTAAAAATGGTCAAAAATCCTGAATAGATATTTTGCAAAAAAGACACACAGATGGCCAACAGGTACAGAATAAAAAACTCAAAAGTAATGGTCAGAGAAATGCAAATTAAAACCACACTGAGCTATCGTCTCATACCTGTTAGAACGGCAAGTATTAATGAAATGGATGCTGACCAGAGCTGGTGAAGATGTAAAGGCAAGGTACCCTATGCACTGTTGGTGGGAATGTACATTAGCAGAGTCGTTATGGAAAACAGTGTGGAATCTCCTCAGAAAACTAAAAATATAACTGCTATAGGATCCAGCAGCCCCCCAAGTGGATGCAGATCCAAATGAAATGACATCAGCACACCAAAGAGCTGTCTGAACCTCTTCCACATTCACGGCAGCACTGTCCACCCCACCAAGAGCAGAGTAAGCCCAAGTGTCCATGAAAAGACGCATGAATAGAGAAGATGTGGCACATACACAGAATGCAATATCAACCAAACCTACGCATGGATAGTGAAGATGTGGAGCACACAGAATGCAATATCAACCAAACCTAAAAAGCAATGAAATTCTAGCATTTGCTACAACATGGGTGGACCTGAAAGACATTATACTAAATAAAATACAGCAGACAGAGAAAAATGAATATTGATTGCATTATCTATCTCACTCATCTGGAATCTAGAAAGTCAAATTCATAGAAACAAAGGGTAGAATGTTGATTAGCTGTGGCTGAAGGGAAGGAGCCTGGGGGAATAAGCTTCAGAGATGAAGTGTCCAATGTAGTGGCCGTAATTAATGACAATGTTTTGTATACTTGAAAGTCACTAAGAGTAGATTTTAAGTGTTTTCATCACAAATATGATAAGATGTGAGGTCATATATTTCTAATTAGGTTGATTCCATAAGGCATACATATTTCAGAACAGGATACTATATGCCATAAATATATAGAATTTTTATTTGTCCATTAAAATATATATGTAAATCAGGTCTCTTGGTATCAACAGTCCATCTGGGACGCTACTTTGCCCTGAATCCTAGATTCGAGTGGCAGGGACCCTTTCCCCCCACTGCTTGCATCTGGATGATCTGTGACTTGCTCTAACCCATAGGCCAGATGGAAAGGATACTAAAAAAACAAGCTGGAATTTAAGATAACCTAGTAAGACAGATCATGATAGGATAAAAACAATACAGTGGCAACACTGAGGTATTAGAGATTGAAAAGCTATTTATAAATAATGGGAAAGGAAATTCTGGATTTGAGCTCTTCAGAGGGAAAAACTATGAGGCTAAGAGTGGGGATGACAGAGGGTAGCTGGGCATCATGTTCAGGTTTGGGACGCATTGAATGAGCAACACTGACCACTGGAGACAGGCCTTATACTTTTGGCACAACATGGATATTCACCAGTCCTAAGTTGGCGTTAGTTCTCATAGGAAGTTTCTTTGATCCTAAGATTTAGTTCAGCCCTTCCTGGAGGCCTGCAGCCTGCTCTGCATTGTCCCTCCCTGAGCCTGTTTATTTGTACTGAGAGCTGGTTCAGAACCACCGTCTGTAACACGACCAGAGTGATGCCTCCTGGAAGTGCTCATTCGTGCGTGTGGCAGTCACTGTGGGTCTAGTGACGTCAACCATAATTTTAAATGACATAACTCATGTTCTCAGCTGATGTGGCTCTGGTGGGTGAAGCACTTGTTCTCTAAAAGATAGCAATTTCAGAACAGTCTATTTTCACTGAGTTATGAATGGGATTAGAATATTACCCTCTGACCTCTTTAGGTGTTTAGGTGATGTGTGGTTCTATTTCCTCTAAGAAATAACTAAATATTTCTTTAAATAAAAGTGCCATGGCCCAGTATTAAGGTTGATAGGACAACAACAACAACAACAACAGGTTAAATCTAAAGAGTAGCTCAAATACTTCAGGGTGTATTTTAAAAACTGCCTCCAAACATCCGGTCATAAATAATTTCACAGCAAATACTGGCAATATTTTAGTTCCTACATACTGATAGCTTGAGTATTAAACTGTTTCACAAGAGTATTATTTGTATTTCTTAAAATAAATATGTTAAATTTCCATAATAATCACTTCCACATTCAGCTTTGATTGATGAACAAAGTATCTTACCCTCTCATCTTAAAAAACTTAAGTAATGGATAAAATATATGAAACAGTGATTTACAGATCTGGTAAATAGATGGTGACTCCTGAATAAAGAAAACAAACAAGGTCATATCTTTTTTCCCCTACCCTGGAGAGAGGTCCCCAGCCACAGTGAGGGGAGAAATAACCCAAACAGCCTGATGGTCTCTCCTCTGAGTTGAGAACAGAGTTTCAAGTTTAAGGAGACAAGAAGCTAGAATTTATAGCAAAAAATACTAGAGGAAGATGCTGTACTAAGAGAAGGACAGATCCTGAATTATCACAGGGGCCTCCAAGTCTTTTGTTGAGCACTATTTGGCCAAGCTAGGGCAAAAACCAATAGAGAGGGGCAGGCAGAGAGCTGGGAGTGGCTTCTGTTCCTACCAGGCAGCAGAGTCTGAGACACGAGGAATCAAGTGGGAACCAGAGTTAGGGAATTTATATTGACTTATTAAATGAGCCAAATCACCTGCAGGGTGGAACTGCACAAACAAGAACACCACGAACTCAAATAACTCAAGTGTACCCCAGTAAAAAGTCCAACAATATTAAGAGAAAACTGAAAACCCCAGTACCCAACCACATAAAATTCAAAATGTCTGGCATCCAATGAAATTATTACAAACATGTCAAGGTGTGTGTATGTGTGTGTATACAGAAATAGTCCAGGAGAAATAAATAAATGACATACAGAATAGAATTAACAGACAAGGAAATTAAAAAAAAAATCTACATATGTGCCATTTGTCCAGGAACATGGAGAAAGGATGAGGTTAGAGGAAAGAAATAGAAGATATAAATTCTACCCAAGTAAAATTTCAGGATATGAGACAGTCAATATCTAAAATAAAGAAGTATCACTAGATGGCATTATTAGCAGATTGGGCAATACAGGAAAAGACACTGGCACACTCAAAAATAGCAATAAAAACTATAAAATGGGGGCAACACACATCTGTGGCTCAGTGGGTAAGGTGCAGGCCCCATATACCAAGAGTGGCAGGATTGAGCCCAGCCCTGGCCAAACTGCAACAAAAAAATAGTTGGGTGTTGTGGCGGGTGCCTGTAGTCCCAGCTACTCAGGGGAAGGCTGATGTAAGAGAATCGCCTAAGCCCAGGAGTTGGAGGTTGCTATGAGCTGTGTGATGACCCGGCACTCTACCGAGGGCAACAAAGTAAGACTCTGTGTCAAAAAACAAACAACAACAACAACAAAAAAAAACCTATACAAACAAACAAACAAACAAGGAATCAGTGACCTGAGGTATATAATACTAAGAAGAGGAGAGTTCATGCAGTTGGAGACGTAGGACTCCTTTAGAGGAAAGCAGAGATGGAACAGAAAATAAAAATATTTGAAGAAAACCTATTTGAAAGGGGAGTATTAAAAGAAATCATTCCCATTTGACGAAACTATAAAGCCACAGATCCAAAAAGTACAATTAATTTAAAGGTAAAGACACATGAGCAAGGCAGCACCAGGACATACCATTACAACGTTGCAGAGAAGGCAACGCAGAGACAGCATGTAAAGGGGGGCAGGAGAGAGAGGGATGGAGAAAGACAGCCAGTGGACACCCCAGGGCGCCTTCCTCTGTACCAACACTAAATTGAAAAACTATCCATGCAAGCAAGCCAAAATCAGGCAAGTGATCATATTACCTGGTTTTAACACTATATCAAGGAAAAAGGTAGAGGAGAGGGCAGAAAAGACAGTGTTGCATTGATCATGCCACCCCTCTCCCATCCCCCTTACAGTACCCCGCCTACTCGCCAAGTAGAGAGAAGATCTGTGTGCTGGGGGAGGGGGAGTGAAGAGACTGTGGGGCTTTGCATTGAAACTCAGGGCCACCCTGGCACAGGAGAACAGCACAGGATAGAATTCAGCTGGTGTCTGTGCAGGGATCATTTAGATTAGCCAGGATGGGAATCCTTTGCCCTGGAGTCAGACAAGACAAAAAGCAACCTATCAAAGTAAAGCCCAGTACTGAATTGAAGGCTTTACTGTAGAATTCTACCAAGCATTCAAAGAAGAACCAGTATTATACCAATCCTACTTAAACTATTCCAAAAATTTGAGGAGAAAGGAACATTCTCAAACTCATTCTACAAGGTCTATATCACTTTGATACTAAAAGCACATAAAAACACAACAAAAAATTAAACTATAAACCAGTATCTCTGGTGAATTTAGACACAGAAATCCTCAACAAAATTCTAGCAAACTGAATTCAATAAGACATTAAAACTTTTATTCATTATGATCAAACAGAATTCACTCAGGGATGCAAGGATGGTTCAACATACCCAAATCAATCAGTGTGATACACTATACCAACAGAACAAAGGACAAATCATTTAACTTGAAGCAGAAAAAGCATTCAATAAATTTTAACATTTCTCTGTGATAAAAACTCACCACAAACCTGGGTGTAGAAGGAACTTACCTCAACATAATAAAAGCCCTATGTGACATCTAATGTCATACTGAATGGGGAAAATATTGAAAGTCTTTCATCTAAGATCTGGAACAAGATAAGGATGCCCACTTCCACTATTGCTATTCAATAAAGTACTGGAATCAGAGAAGAGAAATAAGTAAAGGGCATCCAAGTTGGAAAAGAAGAAATCAAATTATCTTTGTCTGCAGACAATATGATCTTACATGTAGAAAAACCTAAAGATTCTACCCAAAAAACCTGCTAGAACTCATAAACAAGTTCAGCAAAGTTGCAGGATACAAAATCAACGTGCAAACATTAGTAGCATTGCTATATGCCAAGAATAATCAATCTGAAAAGGAAACCAAGAAAATCCCATTTATAATAACTACTAACTACAAATGAAATAAAATACGCAGGAATAACTTTAACGAAAGAATAGAAAGGTCTATATAGTGAAAACTCTAAAAATTTGATGAAAGAAGTTGAAGAGAACATAAAAAAAATGGAAAGCTTTTCCATACTCAGATTTGGAGAATCAATATTGTTAAAATGTCCATACTACCCAAAGCCATCTATAGATTCAATGCAACCCCCATGAAAACACCAATGACATTCCTTGTAGAAATAGAAAAGAATAATTCTAAAATATATATAGAACCATGAAAGATGCAGAATAAACAAAGCCATCCTAAGCAACAAGAACAAAAAAGGAGGAATCACATGATTTGACTTCAAATTATACTACAGAGCTGTAGTAAGCAAACTGGCATGGCACTGACATAAAATGAGACATGTAGACCAATGGAACAGAACGGGGAACCCAGAAAATAAGTCTACGCATATGCGGAACTTACCTTTGACAAAGTTTCCAGGAACACACAGTGTGAAAGGACAGTCTCTTCAATAAATGGTGCTGGGAAAATTGGATATCCACAAGCAGGAGAATAAAACTAGACCCTTGTCTCTCTCCTTATATAAAAATTAAATCAAAATAGATTACAGATCTAAATCTAAGACTGATACTATGGAACTATTAGAAGAAATTTTGGGGGAACATGCTTTAGGACAATGGTCTGGGCAAGGACTTCTTGAGTAATACTCCAAAAGCACAGGCAACCAAAGCAAAACAGGATAAATGGGATCACATGAAGGTAAAAAGCTTCTGCACAGCAAAGGAAACAATCGACAAAATGAAGAGACAAGCCACAGAGTAGTGGAAAATATTTGCAAACCACCCATCTGACAAGGGATTAATAACCAGAATACATAAGGAGCTCCAACAATTGAACAGGAACTAAGATTAAATAGTCTGATTAAAAATATCAAAGAATCTGAATAGACATTCAACAGGAACTAAGATTAAACAGTCTGATTAAAAATAGCAAAGAATCTGAATAGACATTTCTCATTCCTGTATGGTCAACATACAGAAATACATTCAACATTATTAGTCACCACAGAAATTCTAACCAAAACTTCAATGAAATGTATCATCCTGGTTAAAATGGCTTTTATCGAAAATACAGGCAATAACAAATGCTGGTGAGGAAGTGCAGGAAGGGGAGCCCTGGGGCACTGCTGGTGGGAATGTGAATTAGTGCAGTGAGGGTGGAGAACAGTAAGGAGATTTCTCAAAAAACTGAAAGTAGAACTACCGTATGACCCAGTGATCCCATTGCTAAGTATAGGGCCAAAAGAAGGGAATTTGGTGTATTGAAAAGATCTCTGCACTCCTGTGTCCCCTGCAGTGCTATTCACAGTTACCAAGACTTGAGGTCAACCTAAGTGTCCATCCCATCCAGGAATGGGTAAAGGAATGGTGGAAAGGGCACAATGGAATATTATGTCGCCACAAAAGGAACGCAGTTCTGCTCTTTGAAACAACATGGATAAAACTTTGTCACATGAAATAAGACAACAACAGAAAGACAAATCTCATATGTTCTTACTCTTATGTGGGGAATAAATATTCAGAACAATTGTATCCTGGAGACAGAAAGTAGGATGATGGTTCCCAGAGGTTGGGAAGGGTGGTGGAGTAAGTGGGGAGAGTAAATGGGTTTAATGGGTGCAAAAGTAGTTAGATAATTTCACATAAATAGAATAAACAACATTTGACAGTACAGCGAATGACTACAATTGACAGTAAGCTAGGGTACGTATATTTTCTGAGACAGAGTCTTACTCTTTTCCCCCAGCTAGAGTGCCAGGGCATCATCCTTGCTCACAGCAATCTCAAACTTGGGGGTTTAAATGATCCTTTCACCTCAGCTAACTGAGAAGTGGGGACCACAGGCATATGTCATTAAATTCAGCTACTTTTTCTATTTTTAGTAGAGACAGTGTCTTTCTCTTGCTCAGGCTGGTCCACAAACTCCGGTGGTCAAGTTATTGTCCTACCTCAGCCTCCCAGAGTGCTAGGATTATAGATGTGATCTACCATACCCAGCTTAGGGTATTCTTTTAATTTAAACTAAAGGAGTGAAATTAGATTTCTTAATCCAAAGAAATGATAAATGCCTCAGGTGATAGATACCCCGGTTACCCAGATTGATTAATTTATATCGTATCAAACTCTTACATGTACCTTAAAAAGATATACAACTATTATGTATCCATAATAATTAAAAATTTTAAATTAAAAATACTTAAAGAACCAGAGTTAATATTATAAACAAATTAATATAGAAGTGACAACAGACTTCACCATCCAGCCCCGATACAACAGAAAGTCACCTGTAACATTCTGAAAGAAAAACTGTGGGTGCAGAATTCCCTACCCAGTAAATAAATAAATAAAAGAATAAACAAATAAATCATCAAAAAGAAAGCAAGATAAAGACTTGCTAAAACTAATAAAAGTTGAGAGAATTCACTGCCTACAGATCTGCACTATAAAACTTTTCATGGATGTCTTTCTAACAGGAAAAAATATTAGATAAAAATTTCAACCTACATAAGTGAATGAAGAGCCCCAGAGACAGAAAGTATGTGGTTAAATATAAAACTGTATTATCAGTTTTAAAATATCTTTAAAAGATAATTAATCATTTAAAACAGTAACAAAATATTATGAAGCTTTTACCCTACATATAAATAAAATACTGACAACAATAGCAGACAGTCTGGGGAGGGGGGAATAAAAATATACTGTTCTCAGAGGATTAGAACACACGTGAAAAGACAGAAATGGTTCATGTGTATATATAAATTACAGACAGTCACATAGTGAACTGAAGAGAAAAACAAACAAGTGAACAACAGAACAAACAGAAGCAATAAGCCAAGAGCGAGAGAATCTACCTGGACCCTAAACTGCAAGAAGGAAAGAGGGAGGGAGAACAGGACGAGGAGGGGTAGAAACAAAGGGCGGGATGCAGACTCACCCCACACACCGCCAAACCACATTACCTCCCTTAAAAACAGATGCGGCCAGACTGCATGAAAAGCAAGACTCAACTACGTGCTGTCGAAAACCAACACACTTTAATTCAAGTCACAGGAGGGTTAATGCAGAAGACGTTAAAAAACAAAGCAAAGCGCCTGGTAAACACTACTCAACCCAAAGGCACAGCTGTTAGAATCAATGGCACAAATAGACAGTAGAGAAACTGATAAACTTCTAGCAAGGTTGACAAGGTTGAAACGGGAGAAGACACAGATCACCATGATGCGCGTAACATATTATAGATCACATACATAAACGTGTAAGACGTATCACTAGAGACCTCTGAGATGTAGAAGAATGACAAGAGAATAATATAGACAACTCTACACTATAATTTCAAAACTTTGGATGAAATGGACTAGTTTCTCATAAAATCACAAACTACCAATACGCATCCAATATCAAATTGGCAACCTAAACAGTACTATAACTGTTAAAGTAATTGAATTTATAGTTTAAAACCTTCACTAAAAATGCCCAGGCAAAAATGGTCTCACTAGTTGATTCTATCAAGCATAGAATAAATAATTATATTAAAGGTTAAATGATTATAAATATTAAATAATTATAATAAACAATATGATTTCATATCATGTTTTTCAACAAATGGAAGATAAGGAAACACTTCCTAACTCATTGTGTGTGGTCAGTATCAACCTTATTCCCAAACCACAGTCATTACAGGAAAAAAACGTCTTCAACCTCTGTATATGCATAGGTGATATACAGGTATGTATGTGTGGACATATACACTGGGGGTGCCAAAAAAATGTATACCCATCTTAAATGATATTATCTATGTCTTACTTTGAAAATTGAATTAAATTATGGTAGCCACGTGTGGGGTGATGAAGATGGCGTTAATCAACCGAATGCTAGCATCACCATACAATAGGCACGGATAGAATAGGTTTTTCTCTTGAAATGGGTATACATTTTTAAAAAGAAAAAAACTACGTTAAATTTGTGATACTTAAGTCACATTTGACTTCTACAATTATAAGTGGGGCTCAACGTGAACTGTATTCATCTTTTGTTATCAGTGCATATTGAGTATTAGTTTTAATACAGTTGTTTTCCTTTCTTAAAATGTGTATACATATGATAATGAAGTGAGATTTATCCTGGGCAGAGAGGATTGGTTTAACATCTGCAAACCGACCAGTGCCATCTGCTGGATTAGCAGACTCTGGCAGCCGTGGAGGTGTGTTGGTCAGCTGTCCCTTTAAGAGCACCTGTTGATGCGATCTGGATGGCTGACTGCCAACACCCAACACACTCCAGATTTACCAGAGCATTCATGCTGAAACCACACTGGACCCAGGCTGCTCTCCGCAAATGATTCAGTACAGTGGGCTACTAGGTGGGCCCTTTCTGCTGGACATGGACACTTCTAATAAGCAGCACTTACTCTGCCCCCTTGGCCTACCTGAGGATTTCTCAGGGCTGCACTGCAGACTGCAGCTTCTCTGCTGAATCCTCTTTCCCTCCCTTCACCCTTCACAGTGGTCAGCCTTGCACTGTGGCCTGAGGGCCTTCCTAACCTCACTGTTTCTGCTGACCTTTGCCTTTAACAAACATTTCCCTGAATAAATTGGTTGCAAATCTCCTGTCTCGCGAACCTTCCTAGAGGATAACAAATGGCACATAGGCTAAAGCAAAAAACCCCTATTATCACCGCAATATATTTAAAAAATTATTAAAATTCAACACTAATTAAAGATTCAGACGAGGAATAAAAGGTAACTTGCTCAACATGATAACGGACACCCATGAAAAACTCACACCTAATAGCCGACTAATATTGGAAGACTGAATGTGCCCATGAGATGAGGGCCCAGGCAGGAATGTCTGCTCTCAGCACTTCCATCCAACCTCGTACTCAAAGTTCTAGGCACTGCAAAGAGGTGAGACAAAGAAATGAAATGCATCCATGTACAGGTTGGAAAGCAAGAAAAAAACCATCTTTATTCATAGGTGACGTGCTCATCTACGTAAATGAGTCTTAAGTATTTTACAAGAGGAAATGACAGAACTTATCAGTAAAATTAGCAAGGCTATGTACAGAATATACCAAAAACCAAGATGTCCTTCTATACACTAGCAAATAATCAGAAGTTACTAAAAACAAGACTGTAATTGAACAAACTATGACATACTTCAGTAAGATTTTTGAAATAGCCATGATCTGTAAGTCAAGACCTACAAAATACTAATGGGAGAAATGAAAGAAGACTTAAATAAAAGGAGAAATAAATCATGATCATGGATTAGAAAACCCAAAATTCTTTTTTGTTGTTGTTGTTGCAACTGTCATTGTTGTTTTAGCAGGCCCAGGCCAGGTTTGAACCTGCTAACCTTGGTCTATGTGGCTGGTGCCTTAACCACTGAGCTATGGGCAACCAACCAAAACCCAAAATTCTTAGGAGTCAACTCATCCTATATTTATCTTTCAATCCAATGCAATCCCAATCATAGTCCCAGCAGGCTATTGATTAGTTAATCAATAGCATAACTTTTGATTTATTCCAAAGCATAAAAGTTAATTCCAAAGTTAAAGGATTTAGACTGGTTGGTTTCAAGATTCATTATAGAATTACATAATTAAGACAGTGTATTACTGGCATGAAAATAAACATATAGACCAAATGAGCTGAATAGTCTAAAATACGTGATCAATTGTTTCCACCAATGTGTCTAGGGTACTTCAATGGGGGGGGGAGATTTTTTGAAAAGTACTGATGGATCATGTAAATATCCATATGAGAAAAACTAAGATGTCCATACGGCAAAACGGACCTGAATTATTACTCAAACCATAGAAAGCATTTAACTTGCAGTAGATCATAGACCTAAAAGTGAGAGCAGAAACATGGCATTACTAGGAGGAATCATGGCAGAAGACTGAAGTGACTGTTGGCTGAGCAAAGATAATTTACCTGGAACACAAACTGTTTGGATTATAACAGTATTTTTAAAACGTATTTCTTCACAACTAAAAACATTTGCTCTTCCAAAAGGACTATTAAGAAAACAGAAAGTCCAACTACAAAATAAGAGAAAAATACTCACAAAGCATATTCATGACAGAGTATTTGTGTCTAGAATTTATAAAACATCTCAGAACTCAACCGTAAGACAAATGTCCCAATAAAAATGTCTAAAATATTCAAACAGATTATTAAAGAAGACACATAAATGGCAAAGGAGCCATTACAATGCTCGATGTCACTACCAGGGAAATGCGAAACAAAACCACAATCAGAGATCACTCCGCACCTCCTAGATTAGCTAACGATGAAATGTGTTGATAAGGAAATGAAACAACTAGACTTTTCATATACAGAGTGTCCACAAAAGTTGTGTGCAGTTTACGACGTTGAACGACTTTAATCTGCACACGCACTTTACGTCCACCCTGTATTACGTCTGGGGATGCAAAGTGCTCATAGGCCATTCGCGCTTTTTACATGAGATGCCTTCTGATACTGCCAATCCACCTTTTTGTTCATCTTTTTCTTCAATGTTGGTTTTACGCTAATAAATTTATTTCATCACATGACAATGAGTGCAGCCTGCAGTCTGAAATATGCTGCTCCAGTTAGCTACTGACAGATAGGCACGTCTTGAAAATCACAGATTATTAATATCAAAGTACGGAGAAGGTCTCACCTGCCAACATGAAGCTGCAGAGTATTCTGGTAAAGCCTCGGGCAAGTCAGTAGGCCTAAAAGCTAAAGAGCTTTCTCAAGACATGGGCTAGAGGAAGAAGAGATATGCAGGGATTCCGGCTTTATTAGGCACAGAGATATTCACAAGTGACTGAGGGAAAACTTTCTCACCATCAGTAAAACACAGCACAGCCATAGTTACACACAGCAGGATTCCTAAGGTGTGCCTAACTTCCCCTGGGATCAAGGCTACGGAAAGAAGGTGGGATTCAGCAAAGGCAGAGGAAGGAAGAGCCCAGAAGAAAAATAATTGGATATGAAAGTTCCTATTAATTTCCATAGGTTGCTCACGTACTAACAACTAAAGAGGCAGGTAAATGAACGTGACAGAGTACAAACCCACAGGACAAGGCTTTGCTCCCTCCGTTCCAAAATTGTCTTAATATTATTGCACTAGAAAATGACAGACACAATCAGTCGCTCAAAAGTTTTAAACCTTCATCTTTCTATTTGGTCTGTGTGGCATTGATAAATATAGGAAGAAGTCAAACTTTCAGGAAAATGAGTATTCAAGAACACAGAACCTTCTACTCACACCTAAGTTTCCATCTAAAGTTCCTCAGTAAAGAACACACATCCATAGGTGCGCCTTGACATGTTATAAGGTGGATACTGGGATTTATGCAAAGATACACTGCCAGAAGAGCATGGGAATTATTGGTCTCCTTAAGCACCTTTCTAGGATGTATATAACATGTTGCTTCAAGGTGTACAAGAAAAATAAAATGCTATACTAAAAAAAAAAGAAAGAAAAAGAACTGAAATCTGATTTGGATGTTTCACACTGTGAGGCACTCAGCCAAACTTATTTGTTAATATCAAAGCTAAAGACTATCATCAAAACGAGACGGGTTTTCAATTCAAATACTGCAATATGATTAAATGAGTGAGGTAAGTTTTTATAACATTATATAAAAAACAAAAAGACAGATGGAACTTAACTGGCTCAAGTTCTACTACAAAATAGCAGTGTAACACAACTGAATATAAAGGGTATAGTCTTCTTTTTTTTTTTTAGAGACAGAGTCTCACTTTATTGTCCTTGGTAGAGTGCGGTAGCATCACAGTTCACAGCAACCTCCAGCTCTTAGGCTTAGGCGATTCTCCTGCCTTAGCCTCCCACGCAGCTGGGACTACAGGGGCCTGCCACAATACCTGGCTATTTTTTTGTTGCAGTTTGGCCGGGGCTGGGTTTGAACCTGCCACCCTTGGTATATGGGGCAGACGCCCTACTTACTGAGCCACAGATGCCCCCCCTTTGGGATTCTTTAATAGAACTTTCAGAAAGGTGGTAGTGCCACTGTTAGATGTTCAACTTATAAATGGAGCTAATGCTAAGTTCTAGATACATTTGAAAAGTAAATGGATATATGGTGGAGAAATCAAAGAACTGCCCAGGTCTGGGGGTGTCACTGTAATCTTACTGAGGAAAGAGGCCAAATGTTGGCAAAGAGCACAGTGTAGCTGGGTACTTTGATGAGGAGACAGGGTGATAGCAACAGATAATAAAACAGAAGTCTGGAATCCCGGAAGGACAAGGGAGCATGCCTAGGACTGGGTGAGGAAACTGCCCAGGGCTCAGAGTAATCAGATGTGCACAACTGCACAACTGTCTCCATCCCCGGAACAGAGATCTCACACCCTGCCAAGGTAGTCCTGGCAAGGCACCATTTGGACACGCTCACCAGTGGGCAGGTGAGACCCACCCAGGTGGACTTCCCAGCGTTGTTCAGCCACTTGCTCTCTTTAAACTCTCCCACCCCTGCCACAAATCCTGCACACCTCTTTGCACTCCCAGGAAAGCAATCATGTCCTGCATCACTGTTGTAACTGCTCTGGAAGTCCTGCCTTGGAGCAGTACTGGGCATTAGAATCACTCTCTCTTTCTGGATTCTGTACATTTGATTTAACTCTTTGATTCTTAAAGGCTCAGCTTCTGCCCCCTCTCTACTCCTTTGTGTTGTCTTTCTGACCACCCAAGCTTGGCTGATTGGCTGGTTTCTTCCCTCTCTGAACACCTTGGTCTCCCTTTTTTGTACCAATCTTGTGACCCACTGTGTTCAGCTAAAAGTTATGTCCTTTGTCTTCAGTTTATCAACAAAGGAGGAGAAAGCCTTGCAATTATTGGTAGAGATCTCCTCAGCAGTGTCCCATGCCCAGTAGATTCTTGGTGCTTAATAGATGCTTGTTGAATTCTTCTTATAGACAAAATGGGCATCTCTTGTACAAATATTGTTTTGCCAGAATAAGCAAAGAGTATGGACACAGGACTGAAACACTCATTCTATTTCAAGACATTTATCCAGTCTCTGCCATCAATTTGAAAAAGAAGTCAACTATTTGCAAAGAAAATTAAAAGGATTGATATTAAATTCAGTTGAGTTGTAAGAATTAATTAAATAAAAAATAACAAAGATAGTATGTTGAAAAAATTATATTTCATAACCATCTCTAGGAGTGGTCTTATACTACTCTCTAGTGGTTGCATTACAGAGCACAATAAATTTGGAATTTTCTTTAGAAAAAGAAATGTAAATGACAGTTAAGATTTTACTCCTTGGCTCAATGCCTGTAGCTCAGTGGCTAGGATGCCAGCCACATACACCAGAGTTGGTGGGTTCGAACCCAGCTGGGACCCAGCAAACAACAATGACAACTGCAATAAAAAAATAGCTGGGCATTGTGGTGGGCACCTGTAATCCTACCTACTTGGGAGGCTGATGCAAGAGAATTGCTTAAGCCCAAGAGTTTGAGGTTGCTATGAGCTGTGACACTACAGCACTCTACCAAGGGTGACAAAGTGAGGCTCTGTCTCAAAAAAAAAAAAAAAAAGATTTCATTCTTTAATAAACTTTTAGTGGACAGTATTCAAGAACCTCTCGTCTAATCAGCTGTCACTGCATGTGCAAATCAAAGGATTCTAGAATGTTTAGTCCCCATTGAGATTTTGTCACCTGCAAAGGTGACACTGGTCTGACTTGGTTGAGGCATCAGATTAAATTTACATTTTTTTATTAAGTCATATACACATAGATCATGAATACATTTATGCATATCTGGGGTACAGTGGGTTTTTTTATACAATCTGGCTAAATCTATAAATTTGAAGTCCATATTTTCATTTCCTGTATGACAGTTCAAAACAAAATAGCAAATCTCCTGTTAAGGGTGTTGTAACCTTCAATCCCACTACTAGATACTATTGAGAAAAATAAAAGAATCATTTACCAAAAGGACATTACCCAAGATTGTTATGGCAGCTCAATTCACCACCACCAAGATGCAGAATCAACCCCAGTGCCCATCTGCACATGAACGGATCAATAAACGGTGAAATTTGTGTGTGTCATGGAATAATGTTCAGCCTTAAAAGAGATGGAGCTTTTACAGCTTTTGTATTGACTTGTGATGGAGTTAGAGAACATTCTACCAACTAAAATATCACAAGAATTATAGAAGCAAAAATCCAATGTACCCAGTACTCATGTGAAACTAGCAGATGAACAAATACATGGCCACACAAGAGAAAAACACAAACTCAAGTGGGGAGGGGATTGGTGTTCTCTCATCCGGCAAGGCACAGTGTCAGGGAAGCTGGCTCACCTCCCGGGTGAGGGGCACAGCTACAACTTGGACTCTACGGAACAAATGCAAACAGTGTAACTTAATCACATGTGCCCTCATACTAATCTGAAATAAAAATAATAGAATATTTTTTAAAAAGAGCATTGTAAATATGTAAAAGTTGAGTGATATCTATTTTTATTTCATGTTTACTTTTTTTGTTTGTTTTTTAATCTATCAGCCATTTAATTAGGTTCTTTTTACTTTTATTTTTCATTGCCAAGATATGACATTTTATACAGATTTTATCTCTTTTGATCAAAAGTCATTTCAAAAGTCATTGTTGAGATTTATAAAACATAAAAATAAGGTAATCTTTCAATAATAAATATAAATATTTTGCAGAGAAATGGCAAATTCCTGAGTACAACAGAAAATACATTAGAATCGATTTCAGAAACACGACCACAAATTAATAATGGTGTCTAATGTAAAACTGGATTTGACATGTGAAGAAAAATAAAGAGATATGTAGACCCATGTGAAAGTTCACATTAAACAGTAAATAACTATTTTAGCTGAATGCTGTGGCGTGAAATTTAGCTATGATAACCACCCATGTATTTCTGGTGTGGCTCTAGGTATACAAGGGATATTTAATTCAGTTTACTCAGCAAGTAATAATCATTGCTCTTAAATTAATATTAGATACAAGAAAGATAGATAGATTTTTTTGTAGTAAAATCCCTTCCACATAACTCAGTCACTTAAAGACATGGGTGACCAAAATAACAAAATATTAAAAGCTTTGTTCATATTCCTTTCTGAGGAGAACGCCTGGCTATCACATCCCCGTGCAAGAATGAGTAAAGTGGGGCTCCAAAGGATCAAATCCCTTGCCTAGAATTACTCAGTGCATTAATGGCTCAGGCAGACTCAAACCTAGTCGCCCTGCTTGAGCACCCCTGCCCTTCCTTCTGTGCAAAGATCCTCAAAAAAGGCAGATTAAAGAGCTTCCTAGGGAGTAACCATTGAAGGACTCAGAGGAGCTTAGGGAGAGGAAGGACCTTCCTGAACACGCAATGGTTAAAGGAGACTGGAGAATCACGTGAGTTGGGCAGATTTCAATGCCTTCTACCTCAGATGTTGACAAACTGGTTTGGAAAAACAAGAAAGTAAGGCCAGCAGAGGAAAGGAGTTGCGTAACCTCTTCTCAAATTTTTCATAATGCCTTAGCAAAAAACTCATGTTTTAATCTACTGATTAGTTTTTTTTTTTTTTTTGAGACAGAGTCTCACTATGTCACCCTGAGTAGAGTGCTCTGGCATCACAGCTCACAGCAACCTCAAACTCTTGGGCTTAAGCAATTTTCTTGCCTCAACCTCCCAAGTTGCTGGGACGACAGGCACCTGCCACCAATGCCTGTCTATTTTCTTTGATTCAAGCCCAATATGAAGATGCTCAAACAAGCTGTGATATTTGTAAATCCAGTTCTTGAAGTTCTATATTGGGTGCAAGAGTATTTTAGAACATTCCAGGGAAGGTGTTTAGGTGAGGTAGGGATATGGCTACAAGAACATGGGCTTGATTGTTGGCAAAGGCAAGCTGTTTCCTGCTCAAGACTGTCAGTCCTGAAGGTCAGGAGTAAGAATGTTTTAGCAAACTGTACAAACAAATAAAGATTTTAGTAAAATCTCTAATTATTCTTGCCAACATACATTAAAAAAAAGGCAGTATACACAAAGCTATAAACTTGGTAAGGATGAAAAAAACATGATTACTGAACTAAAAATTATAAGTAGAAGATACAATATTGCATAAACAGACAAATCACTAATGTAATAAAAATAATCTAAGAATTAGACATGAATAGTCAACCTACTTATGCCAGAAATTCCAGCAATTGAGAACACACACAAAAAAGAAATAATCAAAGAAAATAGTAAAGAAAAAAAAAGTATTCAAAAGTTCACAAAATCCTGTAATTTTAGATAGAAAGAGGTCATGAACCATCAGAAATTTTATTGAAAGGAGAAGAATTGTTAAACATACACTGAAGACATTTTTAAACATATGGGTAAAGAAAATCCTTAACTATACAGGCTAATAAAACAGATAATTTATAAATGAAAAAAGCTAGTTTTAACATCCAAAGACGTGAAACAGAAAATACACCTCTCTGAGAAAACTTCTATACCCAGCCATTTTATCTTTTGTATTCAGAGGCAAAGAAAAAGAGTCATCTACATACAAAGCCTCACCAGCTATGCCACTCACATACTTTTCTCAGAAAAAATTGCCCAAATACATATTCCAGTCTATCAAAAGATGAAATAAAGGGGTGGCGCCTGTGGCCCAGTGAGTAGGGCACCATTCCCATATACCAAGGGTAGCAGGTTGAAACCCAGTCCAGGCCAAACTGCAACAAAATAATAGCCAGATGTGGTGGGCACCTGTAGTCCTAGCTACTCAGGAGGCTGAGGCAGGAGAATTGCCTTAGCCCAAAGAGTTGGAGGTTGCTGTGAGCTGTGATGCCATGGAAGTCTACCGAGGGTTAATAAGTGAGACTCTGTCCAAAAAAAATGCCAATATGTCATTAATATGCTCATAAAACTCAATGAAATCAATTCCGTCACTGTCAGTATTATCAGTGCAAAAAGTTCTACATCGTAGCTATTAAAAAAGAGAACTGGCTAGAAAAGAATAAAAAATTAAAATCATATTAAATTACCTACTTTATCCCTATGAAACACACAGATGCTTTTTTATTTTTAGCTTTTATAACTAGAAAAATGTATGCATATATATGTATATGTGCAAACATAGAGATGTACATATATGTGTTTATGTATGTATAAATGTATATACATATATATGAGTGACCTTAGAATAAACACTGAATGCATGTCTTTGAAATTGTTACTGAAAAAGTGGTTATGAAAACATAGTTATTTAGACAAAGTTAAAGAAAAGCATAATAAATAAATGAAAATTTAAAAAAAAGAACATTAAGCACAATGCTAAATACGGCAACAGCAGACCAATTATAATTGCTTCAGAGTTCAACAAACTCATATTTTTTAAGAATATTAAAAACTTTAACAAATTTATCATAATATAGCAATTAACAAAATAAGCTGGGCAAGAAATTAAGTATCCACAATCTCAATTCTCATTCTTCAAATAAGTCTGTATATATATAAGTATGTATATGCATATGTGTGTATACATGTCCATATATGTATATATGTGTGTATATATATGCATATGAGTGTATATGTGAATATGAGTGTATATGTGAATATGTGTGTATATATGGGCATGTGTCTATGTGCATGTATGTGCATATATGCCTGTGTGTATATGTGTATACATGTATATATGCATATGTGTATATGTGAATGTGTGTGTATATATGCATTTGTGTGTATGTGCATGTGTGTATATGTGTTTATATGCATATGTTTGTGTATATGTGCATATGTGTGTATATAAATGCAAGACCAAAAAGGAAAACAGGTCAACATGAATATGAACTTCATGGCTTACAAAATCTGTGATTTGGGGTTCTGTGTTTTGTTTGCCCTGAATCCATCTCTAAAGCTTCTAAGTTCACTAAAATTTATAATCCAGAAAATCAGCTGTTTTTAAGATAAAAATTCTGAGAATAATGGAAAGAATTAAATTGAACTTTATGGACCAACCAGGAAGATTGGAGATCAGGAGGGTTAGGAGAACAAACAAAAGCACACGGCATGGACTAAGTGTCAGTACTGTTAGGGTTGCATAGTGTCCCCCCAAATTCATAGGTTCCTGTTCTAACCCCCGTACCTCAGAATGTGACCTTATTTGTGAATACTGTCCTTGCAGCTGTAATCCAGTGTGACTGGTGTCCTTTAAAACACGTACTTAGGATACAGACACACGCTCGTGTCAGGTGAAGAGGAGAGAGACTGGAGTGATGCTTCCACAAGCCAAGAAACACCACAGATTGCCAGCAACTGCCAGAAGCTTGGACAGAGGTGTGGAGCGGGCCCTCAGAGGGAACCATCCCTGCCACCCCCTCCTCTCAGACCACCAGCCCAGAGCTGGTAGACAGTGCGCTCTGACACTCAAGCCGTGTGGAGTGTGGGGTTTGCAATGCGAGTCCTAGAAAATAAGAAGGAAAAGGCCTGGGAACAGCGACACCCTCAGGCATTCATCTTGAAAATGTCACCTTCTCAACAATTTTTATCCTCATATGCTAACCTGACCATTGTTCCAGCTGTAAGGAAGATAGAGCAAGTTGTGTATGTTCAGACCTTGACGACTGCAGAGAGGGACTGGCACCGTCACTGCCCACAGCCCCAGCTCAGCACCACACCCTCCCTGCCTGCTGCTATTCACTTCATCTGGCCTCACCTCATCCCTGGTATTGGAACCTGAACACGCCACCAAAACTGATGAGACAGAGGTGAGAATCAGGCAGATAGTCCCCATCCTCTCTTATCAGAGGGAAGACTGGCCTTAATCATCTTCAGTCGCAGGCAAGGCGAACCCAGCCTGCTCAGAGAGAAGCACAAGTTCATTCTGCAAACTTCCAGTGGTCCCAAGCATGCTCCTGTCACGCAGAACCAGAACACACGTGTGCTTATGGCATTGGTGTGGGGCCTCCAAAATGTCTCTGGGCTAGGAACGTTTTGGATTTCAAATAGAGCTGCACTCACAGAGGCGGCCAACACTGTGTGATTTGAAGGATACTATGAAAAATAATCTCACCTCAGAACCTTCCCCCCCTGCCTCTCACAGTCTTTGCATTTTCATCCAGGGTCATATCTTTGGGTGTCAGGAGCGATCACCTTAAACCACTACCAGTCACTGCTTTAGCAGAATTAACACCTGGGAGGGAGAAATCAAAACAGGGAAGGGAAATGAAAAGTCTGGGGATTCTAAAGACCAATGTCCCCACAGCTCTGCCAGTGACACGGGCTCCTTGGGAGAGGACACTTATCCTTTCCTGGGCCCCCTGCAGGAGGGGAGGCTTATCAGAGTTCTGCAGAGCTGCCTCACTGCCAACTCCACAAATGTCACACAGGGACGTGGTTTCCCTGCCTGAGAACAACTGTGAAGGAGAAGGCTCTGAGCCTGAAACACACATGGAGGAGAGAGGAAAGAAGATTCTACTGAATACAGTGAGTCCCCGATCACACCATCACTGTGTCTCTCTTCCTATAGGCTTAGACAAGAAATGACAATCAGGGGCCCGTCCACTGAGGTCTGTGCTGCTCACACCCGTGGCAGACATTACTAATCAATTACCACACTACTTTCTGGTGAGCCCAGATAAGGCCTCTGAATCCTCCCCAGCTCTGCCTTCCCCCAGCTGCTCTCAATCAGATGGAGCTGGTGTTCAAAATGTACATTTTCAGTCTTGGCCTCTACAGTATAGGCCCTCAAGGTCCATAAGATGAGATGACATATTGTTTGATTCATAGTTTAATTTCATTTGTATAGATAGAGTGCCTTATTTATTTTTATTTTTGGTCTTATTTTTAAAATTAAGTCATTCATGATCTCTGTGCATTAGACAGCCTTATTTTAAAAGTTGGTGTGTAATGTCTAAATTTCAAAAATATATATGCATTATTTTTCAGGATTTTCAATAACAACTTGCAGAAGCCACATTTTTAGTTTTTTCACCAAATGAGGTAGCCACAAAGCCCAAACCTCTTTGCTACAGCTTTTTCCAGTAGGAGAAGGTCTTGCAGAGAAATCCTATATTTCAATATGCCATCAATATAATACGTAATAAACCTCAATAAAATGAGCCTCTATTGACAAAGGATACTGTTTCCTAACAAGGTCTTTTGCTAAGTAATTATAACAACACGATTTTATCAGTAAAGGTTAAGTATCTTTATCTGAGAAGAATCTGATGAAATTAGTTCTGATGTAATAAGTACCATTTGTCACTATTAGAGCAAGAGGTGTTGACAGGCTTGGATGTCTCCCTGGCAACCTGAGTGTTCCATTTCTTTTTTCTGTAATCTTAGACACTAAAAAGGCACAAAAGTCCAGGGGGCATAAAAGGTATTGCCTGGATAATTTATTTACCCTCTTCTCACTTCGCCAGGCAGTGGCATATATGAACATCTGGAAACATTTTACTGCAAAAAGAGTATCCACTTCCAATTTTGACTCTATTGATGAGCATTTTGAACAAAAATATTATATGCAGGTTTTCATTAACAAGACAGTTACTAATTTTTTCTTTTTGTGAGACAGACTCTCACTTTGTTGACCTTGGTAGAGTGCTGTAGTGTCACAGCTCACAGCAACCTCAAACTCTTTGGCTCAAGTGATTCTCTTGCCTCAGCCTCCTAAGTAGCTGGGACTATAGATGCCTGCCACAACACTGAGTGGGGTCTTAGAGACAGGGGTCTCACTCTCACTCAGGCTGGTCTTGAACTCTGGAGCTCAAGTAATCCACCCTCCTTGGCCTCCCAGAGAGCTAGAATTGAAGGCATGAGCCACTGTACCTGGCTGACAATTACTAATTTTTAGCTGACTCATTCTCCAGAGAGAGGGAGATTGATTTAGAACAAACCTCACCTAATGTGCGTAATGCAATGATACATTTCAAAACTATTAAGAATAGAGTTTGAACGTCTTACCACAACAAATAAGTAAGCTAGGAGATAGTTATGTTAATCAGTTAGATGTAGGCATTCCACATTGCATATCAAATCAGCACATTAAACCCACAAATGCATTAATGTATGGTTATGATTTAATAATGAAAAAATAGAATATACAAGTAGCATTAAAGCAAATTAAATGAAGATGAGGCCTGAAGAATCTCTGAGCAAAAAAAAAAAATTAGTTTTCATAAGCGACTTTAACTTTGCTAGATTCACAGACATACACAAAGATTAATGACCTATTTCTTGTAGATGCCTATGCTAAGCAAAGAACAGAACTTAAGCTCAACCCATCAGAAGCATAAAATTCATGACAGACTCCTAACCTCCAATACTGTACCTCAAAATGTGACCTTGGTTGGTCATAAGGCGAACAAATTTATAACTATATAACCAGAGATCTTCCAGTGGGCTAGACCACATGAGGCAACTGCGCAATTGTAGCCAATCAAATATTTTCTTTGCTTTACTTCTGTATTTGTGCTGTAAAGGCTTCCTGTTGGGTTTCCTCAGTGGAGCTGCAGAACTACTTCTGGCTCGCAGCTGATTGAGTTATGACCTGTTGTTTGGGCAAATCAACTCTTTATAATTGTACTGTGCTTCAGTTTACATTTTAACAATTGAAAATAGATCATTACTTTTCCTAAATTCATAACAATAAACATCCCCAAGCAGGTTCCACTAAAATTAAGCCCTTTTTAATGAAGAGCCAGCCATAACCATATCTCAGGTAAGGATATCTGTGCAGCAGGACGTCCCATGGGGCCACACCTGCAGCAATACTTGGTGTGGCAGGAAAAGCAATGAGAACCCAACTGGTGCAAGGGGACCAGGGTTTGCCCCTTACTGAGATCCATTTTCAGACTCAGAATCAGCTGCAGCTCAGTTTCCTGCCAGGATTACATCTGGACACATGTATGCATACTCGGAAGGCCTCTGTGCAGGCCATACTCAGTAGTAAAAGGGAATTAATAATGGTGTTTTGATAAATGTTCCTGTTATCAATTTTAGTGGAAAGAGACCCAAAGGTGGAGGCTGTGGGGAGGGAGAGAGGTGGTGGATAAATTCTCAAGAAATATTGCAAAAAAGTTTTGTATTTCATTTTTCTCTATTGTCCTGTCTTCTTTTATAAATAGCTAATATTGGTTTTCATTTTGATAAATAAACTAATATGAAAAATTGTGACTTCTTTTTCCGTGTTGGTGTAAAGAAAACTGCTCTATTTTTAAATTTGGTATACATGGATAGCCAGGCTTGGAACATTCTTAATTCGCAGATACCGTTCAGTAGTACAACACAGTTTATATTTTTTAAAGCTAAGTTGTACTGCCAAAGAGTATCTGCAAATTATATTTCTTGTATTTTTTTTATTTAGGACTTAAGGGTTGAATTCCTTCCAGAATTGACAGCAAAGTCTTAACCTTCTGTCCCTCAAAATGGAAATAAGGCCTTTAAAGAGGTAGACAAATTTTAAAGGCGGTGATTAGGGCAGGTGCTCATTTTTATGAGTTTTGTCCTCACATAAAGGAGAAATCTGGAGACAGACACAGATACTTATAGAAGGAAAATGAGGTAAAAACACAGGGAGAAACCAGACAGGTGGATGGAGTGACCCAGCCCTGAGCTGTCAGGGAGACTATGGCCCCACCAACACCTTAACTATGGGGTCTATCCTCTAGAACCATGAGAGAATAAGCTGCTCTTGTTTGAAGCCATCCACTTCGTGGTAATTTGTTAGCCCCAGGAAACTCACACAATTTACTTTGGATTAAAGATTTCAAAAACATATTCCCAGACCCTAATGCCAGCTAAGGCTTCAATAGTGATATCACCCTACCATGTAGTCAATGACAGGACCAAGATTTGGGTTACTTAAATGAATGTTAGGGTCAAAAGTTAATAACATAGCTGAGATTAAGATTCTCTTTTCCTAAATTTCTTGTTCATTTTATGAATTTACAAAGTAATTACAGCATTTTCTATCTGACTAAATTCTAAAGTATAATCACTTCAAATCTTATATCCTATCCACCTTAATGTATATACGCACACACAGAGAGAGAGCACACGCATGTGTAAATGTACATGGATACAAACGTAATCATGTCTACATCTCTGCACTTATGTTTATATAGAGACGGCCTAAGTGGTTCTCAACCTGTGGGTTGGGACCCCTTTGTAACAGTGAAAATACATTCTGCATATCAGATATTTACATTATGATTCATAACAGTAGCAAAATTACGGTTATGAAGTAGCAACGAAAATAACATTATGGTTGGAGGTCACCACAACATGAGGAACTGTATTAAAGGTTCACGGCATTAGGATGAGAACCACTGGTCTAAGACAAGTAAGAACTAAACGGGAAGGCATTTATATCACATTTAGATGTCATATGCAAAAGGACAAGCTCCTTCTGGAGCAAAGATCTGTATTTATTATTGTCGATATCATGACACTTCTTTTCCATACAGTGGCCTAATACACACACACACCATGTCATGCGACATCTTCATTTAGGAGAATAAGATACGATAAATCTGAAGCCTCATCAGTGTGCAGAAACCTTGGCTGGTGGTGCTTTCCCAGGATCACGTTATCCCTGGCAGCCTGGTGATATTGACATTGACCACATGGCTACTGAGCGCACACCAGAACCTGGCAAAAAGACAAAATCTTTGCTCAAATGGGGCTTAAAATTGTATCCAAATTTTAGATGTTATTACATGGCATCAGAGGAAAATTCCTTATTTCATTGCACACAAGACAGGAGATTTGAAAATTTCTGCAAAATATGATTTAAATTTTGTACTTATGGACTTTGGAGAGGCAGTGCTGCATCAGAGTTTTAAGTTGCAAACTCAGGACTCTAGTAGCCTAGGTTCCTGTCTGGAGGCTGTCACGTGTAGTTTGAAGAGTTGCTAAACACCCCTGCACCTCGGGTCTGGTGATGTTGAGTGGGTGGATGAGTTAAGGTGAGCCCTGGACTTGGTGCCTGGCACACAGCAAGTGTTCAGTAAACGCTGGCTATTATTAAATGCCACACGATATGGTACTTAACTCAGGTACTTGATAAACCCTTTCTAGATTTTGTAGGCACTGGGCACTGTTCTGCATGCTGAGATGCAAAAGGTAATAAGGCATGACCTCCATCTCTGCCTTTAATGGAATTTCACCCCTAAGAACTAAATTTACTAATAGCCAGTTAAGAATGATCAAGAAAACAGCCTTGTGGCAACTCCAATAAAGGGCATTAAGACCTTGTACAGGATGCAAATGAACAAAAATTAATTTTTTTCTAATTCCCAACTGTCCAGTAGTTTAAAGAATATCTTTGCACTCAGGGGGTGGGGACGGTCACTGCGGCCATCTCTTACCAAAATCAGTGTCCACGTAACCGACCAGCTCTCTGTGTGCACACCTGATGGAGACTCATCTTTGCAGCTTCACTTACAGCCTCGTGTGGTGCTATTTCAGGTACAGTTTTAGGAAGACAAAGTTTTCTAAAAGTTGATGGAGCAGCTGTGCGGAGCATTTTCAGGCCTCCGCCTCTACCACTGGACTCCCGTCTGCGTCACCAAGTCCACTCTCTTAATGACAGTCACATCATCCCTCTCATTAATTCTTCCTTCCTGGCTGTGAAAGGCAACATTTCTAGTATAGCTGCTATATATTTTCTATTGGTCTCAAGTTATCCGTGAATTACAGGTACAACAAAACTCAGTCACACCACTGCTTCACTAATTCAACCATCAAAATACAATGAGCCCCGACAGGCGGCAGGCGCCACCACGCCAGCGCTGCACACAGCTCCTCAGTAGGTTCAGCGTCTGCTTGGCCGCAGGCTGCCCCTTCTGCCCAGACCAGCCCCATCTGCCACCCCTGCAAAGGACTGTTTTCCTTAGGAAAATATTTTCCTACAAATTAATTATCAGTGAGGGAGAAGTAAAGATTGTGGAGGACTAGGTGTGGTCCCACCGTTGGCTGGTGGCAGAGGCAGGATTTATTTTTCTACTTTTCCTACATTCTAGGAAGTGGTTAGCAAAGGACTTGATAATATTATGAGATGGATGAGATCATCTGAGGAGGAAAATAATCACCTGAAATGAAGAGTGTGATCTGAGGATGATGTCACCTGAGGTTGATGATGTCATTGAGGTGAATGAAAACACCAGAAGTCCATGTCATCTGAGGTAAATGATGTCATTGAGGCAGATGATGTCACTGTAGGTAGATAATGTTATTGAGATAGATAATGTCACCTGATATAGATGATGCCATTGAGGTGGATGATGTCACCAAAGGTAGACAATGTCATTGAGGCAGATGACATTACTAAAGATAGGTGATGTCATCCAAGGTGGATGATATCACCCAAGGTAAATGATGTCATCTGAGGTGGATGATGTTACCCAGGGTAGATGATGTCATTAAGAAAGATGACATCACTGAAGATAGATGAAGTCATCTAAGGTAGATGATACCACCTGAGATAGATGATGTCATTGAGGTAGATGACATCACCTGAGGTAGATGGTGTCATTGAGGTGGATGATGTCACCTGAGATTCATCTGTGAAGGGCCAGTAATTTTCAGGGTACTTCTGATTCTGGACCCTTGTTCTCTTCCAACTGGGTCTTTCATTCTAGTCAGCGCCCTCAGTAGACGGCCCTAACGTCTTGGTTCCTCAGACTATTGAACGCAGCAACTTCCCGATTCCAGAAACTTTACCAACTGCTTCATCACTATGTTCCTTTTCAGTCTCTGCCCTTCAGTGCAGATGGACTGTGTGTGAACAAACAACTCGGAGGCAGAGCACCAACATGCCCAGTGCTGAGGTGGGTGTTAAAACCGGTGAGCCCTCAGCAAAAGTGAAGCAGTGTCCTGGAGTTAAACAAAACACTTTTCCCGAAAAACAGATTGTTTGAATTTAGTCTTGAAATCAACTAGCTGAAGTCACAATCTCTCTGGACCTGGCTTGCCCATCCCCCTCTGAAGTGGCTGCTCAGTGGGAGGCACAGGCGGCCTGCAGGGGCTGCTCCTCCTAATGGCACATTGTGCTGGGAAAACAATGTGAGCAATTTCCTAATCAGGCCATCAAGTGGAAGTAATTAAACAAAATACCACAGCAGCACCTCAATTATAATTACAAAAAGCAATTCTGATATGCCCCATGTGGAAGAAGTGAAAGGGTTTTTGAATTTGTATAATTATTTTTTATTCTCAATAAACTTATATCAATAATGAGGAATGCACTGTGTGTCACAGGCAATATCTGATTCAATACTCCCCAAGATACTAGGGAGTGTGTGCAACTCCCTATATCATCCATAAGACCTACTGCAGCTATCCACGATCAGAACACTTCTTCACAATATTGAAAAGTAGCCACAATTTTGCTTATTTGCAGATTGGAAATATTAGTAATGAAGTAAGAGTTTGGCCCTATGATGACCTGACTCCTAGGACCTACATTTCCCCCACAATGCTCTAGAAAGATTTCAGTTACGGAATGGGTTGGCGGTACCAAATGTCAAGGGTGCAGCTCAGAGCTCTTGCTTAGGCAGGAGAATCACTGCTTTCTGGTTCTAAGACTTAGCGGCTGTGGCGAGAGGTGGTAGGGGACACTGGTGGCCATGCCTACAGCTGCAGAGCTGAATCACTTTGGCTGAAAGGAACATCTCATAAGCTGACAACCTCCTGTTCATAAATGGCCGGAGTTGAAAAGGAATCTAGCTGCTAAGTGACTTGTATAATCCTTTCAGACTTGCAAATCCTGTCAGAGTTGTTTGATTTTCTTGGGACTATGCAACAAGCAAACCCACACATTTGTAGTTTTACATTTTACACTGAAGTCTGTTGTGCACTCTGAGCTAATTTTTATATAAGATCTGACGTTGAGGTTTGTTTTGTTGCTGACAGATAGACAATAGCCCCTGTGTCATTTGTTAAAAGTAAGACTGGCTCCTCCAGTGGGTTGTCTTTGAGCCTTTGTCAAAAGTCAGGTGGGCATATCTGTGTGGCTGTTTCTGGGTTCTCTGCCCTGTCCATTGATCTGTGCATCTGTCCCTCTGCCTGTACAGACCGTCCCTGACACAGGATGTTTAGCTTATGCGTCTCTACTTTACAATGGTGCAAAGGATACACATTCAGTAAAATCGTATGTTGAATTCTGAAGTTTGATCTTTTCCCATACTAGCAATACACGGTAGGATACCCTCAATGGTGATGGCGGCAGCAAGCCATGGCTCCCAGTCAGCCACATAATCAGGGCTAAGGAGCATGCATACGTGTTCCTCAACACTGTCATAAAGCAGATGTTGTTAGAAGACTTGGCCCAACTTCGGCTAAAGCGTTCTGAGCTTGTTTAAGGCAGGCGAGGCTGAGCTATGGTGTTTTGTAGGTGAAGTACGTCAAATGCACTCCAACTTGAGATGTTTTCATTTGTGACGGGTTTATCAGGACATAGCGCCATCAGTAGTCAAGGAGATCTGTACTGTGGACTCTTTCCAACGTGTCCTCATTCCAGTTTAAAGTGCTCCTGTATCAATTACAGGGATGCATTTTTTCATCTAAACATAGTCTTATAAATTACATAAAGATTAATTTAGAAAAATTTATCCTTCAAATGCTTAGTTTACCCAAATTATACTTACATAGTACTCTCTGGCTTAAGTGCCCCATTTTAGTCTAGAAAAGAACCTAGAACTCTGCCATCAAAACAAGGCTAAGCTGAGCTGGGTGTGACCGAGCGCTCGGCAGCTTTGGCTCGTGCTGGCATCTAGTGTGTGCACATGCATTTAGATGAGGGACCTGGTGCACATTTTCAACAATCAAGATAGACTCTTAACTCCCCACTGAGTGTGTCTCCCACTGACCTAGATGGCAGGATGAAGACAGGGGCGGGCTCACCAGACATGGGGTCTGGCGGACTGCCAGCTCTGTGGGGCAGGCTGAGGAGTGGCAGCAGCAGCAGCAGCTACAGAACACTCTGGGCCCAGTGAAAAATACAAACTCACATCTTCCTGCTGAAAACAATGACTAAGACTTTTAACACAACAGGAGCTGAGTGTTAAGCCAAGCACTGGGTCCCTAAAAGCAGGGCGCTGAGTGACCGCCCCAGTTGTGCACACATACAGCAGACCCCGAAGGGTGTTCCTTGCCCTGACAAGGTATAGAATTTAGGTTCTGTTACCTCAGTAGCTTCCAGTGTGTTTAATAAGCTAGTATAAATGTTGAGCTTCCGGGAAGGGCCCACACTGTTTTCCAAACTCCGGAGGCTCTGTGTGCATGCTGTGTGTGTCGTGACTGCATTTTGGGAACGGTCTGTCATACTCTTTGCAGAAGGACCCTGCACCTATAATAAGATGTAGACAGGAACTGAATCACATTTGGCTGAAAAGGTAGGGATTTATTTTCAGAATTCCTGAAGTGGGTCAAACCAGGAATGTGGAATTAAACAGCTATCATAAGGAGCGCTGTGCTGGTGCCTTTCTCAGAAGGGCACAGACAGGCTCTGCGGCCTGATCACTGTATGGGTCATGTTCAGGACCATTCTCATGCCAGGGAAAGCCTGTGGCAGAAACTTCCACTCTGAGAATCATGAGAGGTTCAAGACCTGAAGTCAGGGCTGCACCAGCATGTACACAGTGTTGGGGGTGACACTGACAGCAACAATAGTTAGCCAAAGGGATTGAGCACCCACCATGGGCAGGGTGGTGCTCCTCAGGAGCACGCTCGTGATCGCAGGGAGGATCTGGGGGGCAAGCCGAGAGCACCTCCATCTTGCAGGTGAGGGACTGAGGTAGTGAGAAGCTAAGCAATTTTCTCCAGTTCTCAGGGTTCAGGGCTCCTGAGACAAACCTCTTAGACTTAACCTGCACCAATATGCAGACCTCATTTTCTCATGGGTCTCAGTCTGACCCTCGGCCCTGCCCAACATCGACCCTGAAGCTTCCTTCTGTGCCTCTCTCTTGGTGTTGATACCAGAACTTGCTTAAAATGAAACCTTCGGCTGCAGTAACAGGCACAGGACTCAGAATTGGGGACACTGGGTCTGTATAGTCTGTGTTCTGCCACACAGTGACCATGTGACCCCAGAGAAGCTGCTTGTCATTGAGCTTTAAATGAGAAGGATGTGATAATGTTTGAGGTCCTTTTCAACCCTAAGATCTTATAATCTCATTTAATTATCAAATTCAAAGAAATATAGCTGTGGATTTGTCCAAAGCAAAACTAATCTAGAATATAAATTCTTTGAAGGCAAAGGATGTTTTACATTTACCTGAGTATTGTGAAGATCTAGAATAGTTCCTGACACGCAGCAGGCTCACCAACATCTGCTGAGCGAATGAATGGTGAGTGAGGGAGTTAAGTAACTGAGAAGGTGCAGTTATTCGACATAGAGTCTGTGGACATCGTATGCTTCAATAGCCTCACGAATCATGGCCCTGAATGGAATCTTGTGATTATAGCATGGCTTTGGCCAAGTTCGAGGTCAAAGGTCTTATCCGTGGTTAGCTGTTGGTCCTCCATGGCCGTAACAGACACGATCCTCACAGTGCCTCTGTGTGAAGCCTTTCATGTCAGCCTGGGAAAAAGTGTTCATTTGCCTTTGTTTGACGTCAACAGAAGGAATGAGGCCAACTGAGATGATGTAATTTTGCTCTCTGAAGTCAGTGTGTCTGTTCTGGCGCCTTTTGAAAAGTAGCAGACCTTCTCTCATGCGGTGAGATCTCACAGACTTCATGGTTTCCAGCCTTGCACACTCCAGTGGGTGCCGAGCACCCTGCAAATATCCACGTCGTAGATTCATATATTTTTATGATTTTTTTTTTTCTGGAAGGTGGCAATAGAGTGGCATGTTTTAAAAACATGGTATATTCCAATAATTTTTCAGCAGACAGAAATGATGTATCCTGAAACATGATGTTCTCTTAGATTGCATGGAGCTGTCACATGGGCCACAGCCCTGTTTATCACTCCGTGAGCTGTGTGCATTTGGCAAATTACTGAGCTGCTCTGGGCCTTAGTTCGTTCCTATGGGGACATTAATATTACCTCTGCCATCACATGGGGCAGGACTAGTGGCACCGTGGAGGTCTGAACAGAGAGAATTTGGGACCAGTGGCTTAGTAGGCTTGTCCTGGGAATCTCCAACAGGTGTGGCTGGGGTCTGAGCACGCTGCATACAGCAGAGCCACTAGCCATCCCAATCCAACATATCACTCAGGGCTCTGTCCTGACGCTGTGGCCTCAATGTGAATTAGGCAGAATCAATGTCCTCAGCAATTGCTTCTTTAGGTGGCTGAGTCTAATCTACAAACCCTCCAGGGTCTTGATGATTCAGGATGAAAGCTAAGAGAAGAGGGGGGTCCTGGAAGTTGGAGCAAGTATGGCTGTCTGCCTTCTCCACAGCCCTGGTCTTGGAGGCACTTTGGATAATAAACAAGATCAGGAAACGATGTTCACTAACGAGAAAAAGTGCTGCAGACCTCACTGCACTTCAAAGCACTTGTTCAAGGACAAGTTTGCAATCTTAGTTGTCAGACCTACAATGACAGCTCTGATGGCCATTCCAGAAAAAGAGTTCCAAAACTGCTTTGAGAGTGGACTAGGTGCTGGCATCAGCGCACAGCCTCGCAAGGGGAGCACTTCGAGGGTGACTGTAGTGATATTCAGAGATGAGGATGTGGCACTATTTCTAGGATAAGTTAGTGAACTTAACTGTATAATGTCATATACGTGTTCTCTCTGACACTGTGGGTCTCTGCAAATGCCACCTGGTTGCCAAGCTTAAAGTTTAGGAAAGCCAGGTGGGATGAGTGACATTATATATAAATATAATGTCTTGTTTAAGGAAAACCACATGGGATATAGAGGAGAAGGTATTTTGTAACTGTTAAACAACCTGGAGTCTTCTGAAATAACAATCCGTAGGGACACGGATCTGCCACGTTAATGACACCAGTGACGTGAAGAGATAGCTTTGGGGTGATGGACACTCAAGACACCAATCTTGAATGTGGATGTACGATCCAACTCAGTGCCAGTTCTCCAGGAATACAGGTGGAAGGAGGCAGCGTAGGAGAGGAGCAAATAGCAAATGCTAAGGGCTCTGAGGTCCCAAAGGCCCAGGACTGAGGCTTGGCTGTGTGTCACTTTGAGCAACTTAACTTCTTGAGCTCCAGGGCTACCCCCTATGGTAGGGGCTACACATAAGGTGGTCGAGAGGATCCAGTGCATTGATGTGTGTAAATTCTGTTTGAACAGCAGTTAGGTTGTGTGTCAGCCACTCCCGTTATTAACAGAGTTCTTGCTGATGTTGTAGACTGTACCACCAGAAGCCTAGAGAACACGCTTCTGAGGGACATTAGGCAGATGCGGCGTCACCACCGGAAGGAGGCTGGGAACCCACTCAGTCTTTGCTTCACTCCACCCAGTTGGATCTTTAGTACCTACGACTCTGAGGGCAAGAACTGGTAAACCAGGGAGAACACACATGACCCTGGAGGGGAAGGGAGTGCTAAGGAGACCCAACCTAGGTCACCGAGCCCAGGTTCTGAGGAGGAGGCAGCCCAGGGCCATCTTTCTTGAGAGCCAGCGGGCATGGTATGGCCCAGAAGGTCAGAGCTCATTGTTCATTTCCCCACCCCGACCTGCAGCCCTCCTGCCAGTCCCTCTGTGTGTCTGGCTTCCTGGGGCTGAGTTGGGCATAGAGCCTTGACTGTACATCATGTGCCCCTAGCAAGCAGGATTATCAGCTGTGACTTACTATCCAAGATAAAGACATTTGCCATTTTTCTTTTCGATTTTGTTTTGGTAACAAAGACAACAGATGCCAAATGTTCCACAATATGGAGAAGGGTTAAATAGAGAACAGCAGATCCATCTTCGCAAATGTTTGGAGCCATTCACAACACAGCACACTTCAAAGAGCCACTGCCCCCAGCCCCCGCCCCAAGCTCCATTTTGTGAAAGTCATCAGTGAACGTCTGGTTCCAAAACAGATCCTTCCCACTGCTGCCAAAAATATGCTAATGGAGTTAAGGATAAAATTTAAACTCTCTGACTTGCACTGCCAAGACTCTGGTAAACCCTGGGTCTATCTCTCTACTTCCTTCTTAGCTCACTGGGCTTATTGCCATACAAGGTATGACAATTAAGTTCACAAACTCATCCAGAAAAAAGTGCTATACACCTCACTGCTGCCCATCCCTGTGGTCACCTTCCAAGTACTCCCCCTGGGAAGCCATGCAGCTACATCAGTGCCTAGCCTACCCTGCAAAGCAAGTTTGGAACTTTTTCTGGAAACACTGCCATATGCCAACATGAACACAGCTGTGAGATGCTCACAAACCAAGGTCATGACCTTACTGAGCCTCCAACATGAGTGCACGGTGGCAAGTTCATGAGCTTAACTGTCAGACTCTGCATCTTCTTTCATCTACACACATCCTGCTTCTCACTTGCTCACCGGCTGACCACACATTGGAAGGACCCTCTGCTCCTGATCTCTGCAACACGTGAGGCCTGAGGCCAAACCACTTCTGAGTTCTCTGACAACCCTTCTCATTTTTCTCCTCGTGTTTTAACACTAATGTTGTTTTCTTTCAACTCATCCTGTTTGTTTTCTTTCCTAATACTTGTTACAATTTTAATTATGCACTCATTTCTCCAACATTCCTCTTTTCTTCCAGACTGTGGGTTCAGAGGATAGAGGTTACGAACAAAACTGAACAACTCCCCTATATCAGGGAGGATGTATGGAAAGGGACCAACAATATTTCCTGCAAGAGTCACTCACTATCAAAAATGTATTTGTTAATTCAGAAAACAATTGATACTATATTGAGTAAAAGAATACATTATAAAACGCTATATATGGCACGAGTCCCTTCAAATAAATAAATATCTCCATGTGTACAACCTATACTTACAAACATATGTATAGAAAAAAGTGTGGAGGTAGAGATTAAAATGGTCATAGTACTCGTCTTAGTGTGGTAGCATCAGAGTGATTTTACTTCATAAAGTTTCTAACCTGAATCTGCTATATTTTTAATAAGAAGCATTTATTACTAACGTATTTAATGTATTATAAAAATAATAAAATACAATTTGAACCCCCTGAGTTAATTTTGATTACTGTCTAGACTCTCCAACTAAGAAATCATATGTGAGACATCTACAAACCTATCCCTCTTCCCCAGGACATGAGTTTAAGCACCTAAAATTTCAAAGGAAAGAGCATAAAATTTCCCCTAATAAACTATCAGCTAGTGAAATGCCAGTTGCAGAGATTAGCACTGCAGATTTCTTAGTTATCTTCTTCATAGGCTGTGCTCTCGGACCTGTGGGTACATTGTAAGGAAGACAGAAACCTGTATAGGGGCAGGAGGGCACTGGGGCCCGCTGAGTACTAGATAATTTATGTACTTGACTTCCTCATCTTCTTCTGCCCACCAGAAATGCTAACTCATCCCAAAATAAAAATTTTAGACAAGGTTTTAATTAAAACTTGTATTGCCATGGGTGTGTATATACAGTGTTCGCTACTCGGCCATGCATTTGTGCTGCAAAAAAGTATCTGTAAGGCACCGAAATCCTTTCCTTCTATCAGCAGCATTCTGTATTTGGCAGAACCGTAACCTCCCCTAATTAAGAAGAATGCTCAGATGGTTCCACTGTTAGTTACAGTGCAGAGACTGCAGATGAGGTGCAGGAGCCCACGCCTGATTATCTGGATTCCCGTCTGTGCCCCTGCCGGGATGCCAGATCCCCAAGGACCACTGCTGACGACTGGTTACTTCATCATCACAATAAATCCAGATTTATATCACTGTCTGTTATGTCCAAAAGAGTTTGGCGTTATTTTTAAAAAGTAAATTCACATCAGCAACCTATGAGTTTTCATTCCGCTGAATTCAGGACAAAAGAAACCCAATGTCCTCATACCAAATAATCCCAGATGTATAATGACTACTATTTTCTCGGGCTTTATATCAGCCCTGCTGCTCTAGCACTTCAGGAGACACTACCGTGAAATATTTCACAGTGTTAATTCCCTTACTAGACTCACAGGGGCCCACATCATGTCCGCACTGCCATTCACTTCACAAAGTTGCCAAACAGGCATTTGTGTCAAGCTTCCCGCCTGTGGACCTAAGATTTTCCCTGAAAATTTAGAAGAAGCACATAAAGGAAAAACACGTACCAACCTTGACCTTATGCAAATCAGTTAGTTTCTTAAGAAATAGTGTACAGTATTCGAGAAACGTTGCTGTTTTTTCTTTTCTTTCCCCTCCCCCTTACTGTTGTGGTATCAATAGGGGCTATTCTTTTCTTTCTAAACTTGGATATATTCCAAAATGTGCTCAGGAAGCATCAGTACCTAAAATGGGAGACTCGGGATACTAGATTGTGGTCAGTGTATCACTGCTCCTGTCTTTGCTGGCCCCCACCCCCACCAACCCCAGAGCAGGAGATGTGAACTTGTCAGGGCTGTTGACTTTGGCTGCCCCTGCTCTGTCTGTGTCTGGTGACTGGCGGGAGGACACCAAGGGAGGCTGGGGTAGGATCCCACAGGCGAGGTCTCCCTCCAGCACAAGCTGGGTTGCCGGTAAATACTGGATACATGGTGTCTGCCATTGTGGAGTTTAGCATTGAATCAGGGACATGGAATATAAATATGTGATCATATAACTTATTATAAAACTAAAGACCAGGATACTGGCAAGGGAGAAGGATGAGTTAGAGTTGTCAGAGGGGGATTTGCCTCTGAGACCCAGTGACTGAATGAGCCGTTGCTTAGACAGAGAGAGGAGCGGGGAGAGATGGAGCCTCAGAGGCTGTGAACCAAGGATGAAGAGTCTGGAGTCCTCAAAGCAGGCAGTGTGGCTGAAACCAAGGGAACAAGGGGTGGGGCGGTGGGGGAGGACACTGGGCCTGCTGGATTCAGTGAGGAATCCTGGTTTATCCTTAAACAGAGGGGTCCCCATATGATCTGCTGTCATTTCCAAGGGGAAGTGAATAATGAGACAAAACAGAGTGACCTGGAGGACATGCCACAAGTCAGGGCAGATGGAGAGAACTGATCTCTGCAATCATTACTGAAGTCACCTCTGATCCAGGTCACCGCTATGTCCCTCCCACCCCCTGTGAAACACTGATCATTTTGCAGACATTGTGGGGATAATCCACAAATCAGTGCCTTGTGAGGGCTGACTCAGTCAGAGCAAGGGTGAGGCAAAGTCATTGTTTATAGAAATTCAGGATCTCACGGCACTTCAGAGCAATGCAAAGCCGGCAGCCAGCTCATGCTGAAGTGATACGCCTACTTCTCTGCTCCATGTCCTTGTCAGTCAGGGTAACACTGGACTCTGCTAAGGCCACGGTCCAGGATTCAGTGAGAAGTCACAGTCCCAAGGGCCCTAGAGCAAGGAACATCGGCCCATCTCAGATGTCCTCAGTGGAAATCTCAGACACAACCTGGGGTCCTCCCAGTTTATCTGCTGGTATATGCCCTGGGCCCATCTACCAAGCAGCAAACAGCCTCCTGCATTATAAAGGAGCTTTTCTCAGCCAGCGTTTCTAGGGAGAAGCAGTGAAGGCAGTGCAGAGAGGAAACACACTTAGTGGGTGGTTTACAATGGTCAGGGTGGACTCCGGCCAAGTCACAAACTGAATTTCATTTAAAAGTCACTTTCGGCAATGCCAGGATAGGGGTCTCCCTTCAAAGGAAATAATTCAACTATCACTAAATAAATAATGTTTGGTTCCCACATGAAGTCGAACAGCAGTGTGTTCCTTAAGAAACCAAGAAGTCTTATTGGAATCCTTAGAGCTTTCAAAGCCCTGCTGGGAAAACCCCAGTGACAGCACCAGTGCCTAAATGCAGCAAAGGGGACACTGAGCATGAACAAACAGACGGGATTGAGTGATGCTGAAGGTCCAGTGTCCCCTCATCAGTCTGGTCAGTGGCCTGTCTATCCAGGTGCCTGCCTGGCCTGTCACCTCCCTGTGCTCCTTTGTGGTGTTTAATCTTTCACGCTCTGGCAGAAATGGGGCAGGGTGCTGACGAGATCCCTTCTTAGCAAAATGAACACTCACACAGGGACCCTCTAATGACCATTTCTTCCTCATGATGGAGAATTTGCTCATCAGGCTAAGATCAGGCATGCAGGCAAATGAAACTACTCCTAACAACGACCAGAGTCTCATACCCACACAGGGCTGCCTTATGAATTTGGGGGAGATTCCTATTCTACCAACACAATATCTGAAACTGACAATTTCCTTCTAAAAGCTCTTTTTCCCATTTTGGTTTCTAAAAGGTCTAGGATAAATAAAGACCAAGAACAATCTAAGATATATTTCATTGCATTTTCCATAGACCTCTGAAATACTTACTCTTTACTTACTGGGTACCATTACAATTTTATGTACTTTACGGTTTAAAAATAATTAGCTACCTCTACCCAAGGCTAAAGTGGATAAGAAGTGACCTATGATTAGAAAATACTACTCAAATTGGCAAAAAAGTATCTGAGACATTCCAGAAACACCAGGAAGACTGATCCCAATTAACATAGAAATGCTATAGTTAATTTTCTTTTTCCTTGTTTTTCAAATAAAAAACATATTCATGATACAACATACCTCATTACTGTGGTTATAGAAATTCTGAATATAATATATTCATATTTTCAACAGCATTTGTCACTTTTGAAAGAATAACAACAATTCTGTTGGTATTGATGTTAATTTTTTTCTCCTAAATTAGACAGCTTATTTGTGATAGATATTCTACAAAATATAACTACATAACAAGAAGGTGTGTTGGGCATCACCTGTGGCTCAAGGAGATGGCAGGTTTCAAACCCAGCCCTGGCCAAAAACTGCAAAAAAAGAAGGTGTGTATATACAAACCAGCCTCAAACTTAAGTTGGAATTTTTGAGGAACAAAAGGTTAGAGCTCTATTCCTTATGTGATTGTTTTAATCTTCAAAACTCATTTGCTTTGCCAGAGAGCATTTTTGATCAATTAAGAGTTTTGTCCCTACAACTATTAGAATATTGACTTAATTAAGCATTTCTTGTATATCTCAAAATATAATAAGAAGGCCAATTTCCCTCAACAGTTATATCAATAGGGAAATCAACCATGCTATTTAGTCTGTTAATTCTTTATTAACAGAATTCTGTGACTGGGCTACAGGATGCCCAGATAGCTGATAAAACCTTATTTAGAGATATGTCTGGGAAGATGTTAGAATAGGTTAGCATTTAAATCAATAGATCTATAAAGAAGATGGCTTTCCCCAATATGGGCTGGCATGGTCCAATCTGTTATAGGACTGAATAAAATTAAAAGGTGGAGAAAAGGAAAATTCATCTGCCTTCCTAAGCTGGGACATCTACTTCCTCCTGCCCTTGGACATCAGAGCTCCTAATCTCAGACCTTTGGAAGCCAAGATTTTAATAGTAGGGGCCACCAGGTCTCAGGCATTCAAACTCAGACTGGGTTGAATCTTGTGGTTCTCAAACCTTTGAACTCAGGCTGAGTTATACCATTGGCCTGCCTGGTTCTCCAGCTTGCAGAAAACAGATCACAGATCTGCTTGGCTTCCAGAATCATGTGAGTTAACACTCAGAATAAATCTATCTATCTATCTATCTATCTATCTATCTATCATTTATCTATCATATCTCTTTTTGGTTCTGTTTCTCTAGAGAACCTTAACTAATATACTCTGTAAGAATGAACCATATTTCTCTGGTTTTTAGGGGTACATTCTCAAAAAAAGCAAGTTTACAATATAATGCTTATAATTTTGTCTCAGAGTTGCGGGGGGAAAAGCTAAATCTTACATCTTCATTGGTTTTCTATTATGGCTGTTAACAAATTGCAACAAACTTCATGACTTGAAGCAACACAAATTAATATCTTTCTCTTTTGGTGCTTAGGAGCTGGACTTAAATCTCACTGGGTTAAAAGCAGGATAGGCAAGGGTGCATTTATTCTGGAGCTTTATATATATATATATATATATATTTTTTTTTTTTTGCCTTTTTCAGCTTCTAGAGCCTACCAAAATTTCTTGGTTTGTGGCCCCTTTCTCCATCTTCAAATTCAGCACAATGGCCTGTGTCTGGTCATTTTCTGTAGATAAGTCTCTCTCTCATCACACCTAGAAAAGGCTTTTTGTTTTTTCAGATTCATGGGACTTGACTGAGCCCACCTTGATAATCTAGGATAATCTCTATATCTACAGATCACTTAAACACATCTACAACCTTACTTTGCCGTGGACTTCACCAAACTCACACATTTTGACAAAGAGGATGTGGGCATCTTTGCTGGGCAGCTTATCACAATATCACAAGGTACACATAATTACCTTTCCAAAATACTCCCCACCCATATGAACTATGTGTCTCACTATGTCAAGTTGTAAATGTGCATTATACTAATCTGTATTCTCAGAAATTAAAGACCAAAAAAAAAAAAAAAAAAACAACAACACTAACTTACCACATTCACTTTTGAGAAATCAAAATAAAGTTGCACCTGCCAGAGATTTTCATGTATGGCTAAAATAAGTGATTTCACAAGCCATCTATGATGTATTCTCTAATGCTATATTCTGAACAGTAATCAAACAAATATTTTAAAAGCTAATATTACCATATCATATAAACGTGTGCCTAGATTTTCTGTTGGCAGTTTTTCTTGACGGCACAAAGGCATGAAAACTTTTGAGATAAAATCAGCTGACCCAACATCTGTGTATATCTTTTCTACCTGACCTTCATCAAAGTTCTTTTGATAAAATAAACTGTTTTAAATGTCTTGATAAATATTAAAATTGCCTTTCCTAGCAGGAATTTTCACAGTTACAGATTTGACTCAAACCTATTTTTAATTAACTTCATGACTCATAAGAGTTTTGAATATGTGTATAATAGCTAAATCCACAATACCCAAATGAATTAAAATATTTCTTCAAAGGCAGAAATAAAATCAAATATATTGTTTGATTTTATTTTGTTTCCTTTAAGTAAGTTCTGACTTTGGGTATACAGGATAACAACTAATGAAACGTTTAATAATATTTCTGAATACACATTGACATAGATGCTGCCATGTATGGAAAAGTCCTAGGCAACTATACAGGAGAAGGTTAACAAGAAGATTCCTTTTTGAATTTTTTTTTTTTTGCACCATGTTGTTATTACACTTTTATAAACCAACCAAACCAAAGATGATAATATAAAATAACATGTGTGAGGATTCCTGCTTGATCTGCTCACTAAGAAAACCAGAGCAAACCGCTCTCGGCTTCCTGAAGAGGCTGTCAAGTCCTTATTTTTTAATAGACCCCAAATGTCTTTGATGCACCACTGTTTGCCTTCAGATTCTTTCCAGAATTTTACTGATTCATTCACAACTATATGATGATACTCAGTACTTTGTTTTTGGTAATACAATAAATGTTGTTTAATCAGAAATATGAGATTAATTGCTTTGGGAAAAAATATTCCCAGGTATAAAGCTCTCGGTTTAATATTCCATGTGGCTTTCATGGATAATGATTTCCAAGCATTTGACTAATTGCCTGTATTTTTATCTAGGCTTTAATTCAGAAATGAAATTTGCTTACAAATGTTTAAGGTTTTGTCTTCCGTAGGGATTAAGTTTATTAAAGTCATCAGGACTTGCCTGGTCTATCTTATGTATAATTTTTATCAAATATATTGAGACTTTACTGAAGACAAGTTCTATTATTGTTGTTGCCTTTTAATTATGGACATGATTATAACTCGGAAATGTTTAGGAGGTTTCTTACTAAGGAATTCATATGGAAAATTTCTAGCAATGATTAAACATTGGTCATTTTTTTCTTTTCTTTTCTTTTTCTTTCTTTGTGCTGTAAGATTCTAATAGTATTTTCTAAATGTGTGAATTTTCTGTGAGTTGTCTGCCCTCCTGCTCAAGATCTGTACCATTGGTGGTTGTTCACCAGTCATCTCTGGGCACTCAGCCTCATCTTCCAAAGGCTCTGCTCACCTGGAACTGGAATCCCCCATGGATGGCTGAGGTTAAATCATTCAAACTCCAAAGGACCATGATGTGAGAGAAGTCCAACTCCAGAGTTTATGAAGAAAGCATATAGAATTCTAATGAAAGGGCAGCATTTGCCATTATACCCCCACTCCTCACCACGGAGTCTGCTTGCTTAGACATCCCTGCTCTTTGAAAGAAACATAAATCTTTACAAAAAGATCTGTGGAGCTGCTTTAATGGTTATGAAAGGTAAAAGACTCTGGGAGGTGAAGGAATTTCCACATCAAATGCATGAGATAATTGAGCATTTCTTGCTTTTGTATCCATGTGGTGTATTTATACATGGGAGTTTGTGTGTGTGGCTCATATCACCTTAAGTCTGTACCAGGTATATACAATTGTCAGAATAAATTACAGTAAAATTGTTTCTCACTGGCATCACACATCAGAGTGGCAAAGCACAATAAGGAGAGTAACTGAGCTACAGCTGCTTCCAGAACACATGGGGGATGGTGTGCGAGTGCTCAAATAAATCACTGCGGTTAGAATTTCAGGGTAGCTGTAAGATGTGTACATCTCAGAAAGTATTTGTAAAACAAATTCAGAACATGGGAAAGAATTGGCACTTCCCTGTGGATTATAGTGGCCATAGGGCAAGGTCCCTCAGTGGTCACTGTCACTGTCAAGAGATTCCTATTCATCCCCTCCCTGAGATGCTGAAGTACTGATTGGCCCCTCAACCAGGCAAATTTCAAGAATAAAATTTATTTTTGCCTGTTATACATAAAATCAGAATGATTAAAATATGGAAAAACTGTATCTAATGAAAGCTATAGACTGTATATGTATATGTACGTATATGTCTTTGTATATCTCAAAACTTTTGTAATGACCCCATATATATGTACATGTGCATATATATCTATATATACACATACACACATGTTTACATGCACAGACACACACTTGTGTACGTACACACACCAAGAAAAAGAGGTCTCCTGGAGGTATTCTGAAAAATACTCTGTAAATACATCAGTCTATCTTGTAAAATGAAATATTTATTATTTAAAAAAATGACTTCTGAATAATTATTACCTTACACAAGCTTCTTTGGAAAATGTATGCATATAGACATGAATCAGTTTAAGGTATTTAGTGAAATGAAGAACTCAAATGGTGATATCGCATGTAGTTCTTATGTTATCATGTAACCATTTCTATCTTAAAAGATTAATTCCAATAGTTATTATATTAATATTATACAAAGTATGAACTACATTAGCTAGACATTAGTAGCAAGCAAACTTTTACATTATTTATATAAAGCGTAGAACATGGCCTGCATGCTCTGGTAAATGGGACAATGGTTCCCGTGATGGGTTTCTGTGTGTGTGAGGGTCTCTACCAACAGAGCAGAAGAAATGGAAATGTCAAGATTTTGTTTGTTTCTTTCTTTTTTTAATGCATGATGCAAGCGATTCTCTGGCCAAGTCCAGTACTTAGTGCTGCAGCTGCAGGGAAGAGCTGATCTAGGATCCCTGCCAACTGTTATATTCTGTAATGGAAAATGGAGAAAATCTGCAAAATTCTGGCTGGAGCTGAAATTAGTAGTTTATGCTTTAGTTGTTGAATTAGACATAATTAGATAATTCCATATTGAATTCAGAATGACATTTAAAATGAGTTCTGGTATTTCCAATCTTTCCCTTCCTGCTGCTGGACAGAAACATAGCTGCCTCTCTGTATCCTGCACTTCAAAGGCTGTGTGTGGGGGGAGGTGTGGAAGGGGACGTCACTCAAGTGATAGCGTGTGCTTGTGTATACCACTGCACAAAAGAAAGCTTACTGTGCAAACTTTCCATCTGATATCTGAGCTCATGGGATTGGTATGTGAGGAATCTACTCCCTATTTCCTTTGGAATGTGCCCTCTCCTGAGAAAATAAGGATGGGCGGAACTGCTGTAAGGCAATGCACTGTTCTGCCATATTGCCTTAATGTGACGTGAAACTCCAAGGCCTGTCACACTAGGAAAGGTCACACTGACAGGCTGACAGCTGCAGTTCTTGCAGATTCTCTCCTGTGACTGGCAAATGACGTTACATTCTCAATGCACAAAATGCCTACAAAAACAAAATGTATGTTTTCCTTGCATTTTCAGAAACATTCAGAAACCCTTTATCAGCTTTCTTTGGGGAAAGCTGCCAGGGATCCTCACCCAGCACTATATGATGAAAATTTACCATTGATGTGAACACTGGTTAGAACTAATGTCAATAAACATTTGATGATGATGAGTTATCAATAAAAGTAGAACATCAAAAAATGCTACAACTCTTTTTAAAAGGATAAACAATATTCAGTTAAGAAACATTCACGCAGCAACTTAAAATGCTTGAAGCACTGAGGTTGTAGAGAGCAAATAGTCTTTACCCTCCTATCAACATATTTGAACTGAGAAGATCAGGAGACAAACTGATCACTTGCTAACACAGCTGGAAAGGAAGTGTCTTAGCAAAGACACTCATTATACGTAAGTACAGCAAGGGGAGACAAGTCCTTGCTGGGATTATTGGTGAAACATGAAAGCCACTCTACTCTTCAGCAGGGCGCCAACGTGGGAACCAGGTTCATAAGTGCACCCAAGTCCCAGTTAGGATAGAGAAAATTGCATACTAATGAGCAAAACACAGACTGAAACAGAAAAAAGATACCAATTAGCCAGTCTGTCACCATGGCAAAGTCTGCTCATGGTAAATAAGGGCAATTTCCTATTTTCTCTAATCTATCTCAAATGTCAAAACTCTCACCACATTTGGGGACTGTTTTCTAATGTTCAGGTTCTATTTCCAGTTATGAAAGATGCTATAATGAAACAGTGAGGGTTTCAGAAACCCACTTCCATCCCATATTGGCCTGCAACTTTGGCCATGTCCTGTGATCTACCTGAATTTCTTTTGTTCATCTGTAAAGTGAAGATAACAATGCCTGCTTGGAGGAATTGTCAAAAGGATGAAATGAAACTATGTACATGGAAGTCTCTGTCAAGGCTACTCTGAAGCACTCGATTTTCAATTACCCAATTTTTCCACATTTATAATCAAAAGAATAAAATATAAAAAGACATATAACAACTTAAAGGCTCTCTATGAAACTTCTAGGAGCCTTACTAGAAATAAGAGGAAGGACAATCACGCAAATACTTCTTATGTATATAACAGTGGGAAAATGTGGGAAGTTACCATGAAAAGATACCTCTAAGACCCCAGGCAGAGGTATCTTTCTCAAAGTGGGGGTACTAAGTAATAGAGAAAAAAAAATGCCTCGTAGGGGTTAGTTAATCACAAACACTGGTGATATAATTATGAACTAGTGTCACAGAACAGGAGGAATCTATTCTGAATCTATCCTGATCCCCTCAGGAAATGGATGGAGGAGGGACTGTCAGAATTATAAGTAGCCCAGGACCAGCTAACCTCTGCTGGCTGGACAAAAGTGAAGGCAAAACAAGTTGCAGAACTTTAACCTTATTTCAGAGGGTATGTCACAATAAGCTGAGATTACTTCCTACTAATCTGGTTATGCTTTCAGCCCCAGAATAAACCTTTTCAAGCACCTTGTCTATGAAGGCCTTCCATTAAAGGCAAGAAACGAATCAAAAAGCCCCCAGCATGGGATTTATATAAATAGAATATTAGACAAGGTTAGGAAAAGCACTTGGAAAAACATGAAACAAAAACACTCCCTAGAATGAGTAGTTGTTGAGCCAGTGAATTACTTGAACACAGTGGATGGCCATGGATGAAACAATCAAATAGTTCAAAGGAGAAGGAAAGGATGAAGGGCAGAAGAGAAGAGGAGCCACGAGCTGTCCGAGCACTCCACTAAACAAAGAAAGCAGAACTGACCACCACAATGAGACCAACCAGAAGTAAGTCAACACCGTCCACCACGGGAAAACTGGACTAGAAAGATAAACCAAAAAATTAGACGGATGGATAAGAAGTATCCAAGGAAGAAAGAGAAGTCAAGGAGATGCAAAGTCTGCATTAAGTGTTGTGCCTGGGAAAGAGAAGTAAATAAATGAACTAAGAAGTATTTATTTTTTAAATAATACAGACATATAAGAACACTTGAATATACATATACAAAATGGCCACAGAGTTTTAAGAATAGTTGGCATTAAAAAGTTGGCAAAAAGCTTATCTATATTAGCTCACCTATCTTCTCAGTTCAATCCTATATTAGGATTTTCTTCACTGAACGTTTGAAGATAAATTAAAAATATTCATAATCAAGTAAAAAAAAAGAAGAAAGTAAATGCAAATTATACTGATATTATATATTTTTTGTAGTAATATTTCCACCTGCGAAAATAGTGGGATAATATCTATGAAATGCTCATGGAAATAAAACGTTACACACGGTGAAAATTGCCTTTAATTATAAGACTACGCCATATTTGCAAATGGAAAAATAGGAATGATAGTGAAGTCTTTCTGACAACTAGAAAAAACAATTTAAAGGAAAATAAAGACCACTAATATTGAACTCCAGTATATTAAAGTATTCAAGAGTAAAGTCTACTACCACCTGCAAATGATTGTGAAATGTGTCAAAAACTAGGATGGATTGATGAGTCGAGAGAGATCAATAAATGAACAGCTGGTTGATAAAACAAAGAAAGCAAATGCTGTGAAGTCTAGGCAATGGTTAGTGGGAGATCATTATGTGGTTATTTTTACTTTTCTGTATATTTAAACATTTTTATAATAAAATTATAAAAATTAATCACAAAACTGTAACAAAAGGATTAGCTCTGCATTTATTCTATTTAACTGTAAGATCAGAAGTAAAACAACTGCGGGAATTACAAAACAGAAATCAACATTATAATTCATGACTATTTAGAATTACTGCATCTAATAAAAATTAATAGAAGGGAGATTCAAGACAGGAGTAGGGATATTTATATAACCAGAGAGCCTACACAGCTCTTTTAATGCTGATGAGTCAATTAATCAAGATATAAATGTAAAGTCTAGAGAAGCTAATCAAAATACAACCACATGTGGGATACTTTGTAATTTCATCTCTGGTCATGGTGGAGAATTGACATTGAGACAGTCTCTAGAAAAACAAGATCAAGTGTGTCATATCCAATTGTATTATAGAGTTAGCCATTATGGACCGTAACTTTCATATTATGAAAAAGAATGCACACACACACATATAGACACATGGAACAAAGTGGGGGGACAAAGCAAGCAACAAAAAGACAATAACATAGAACAGTATGTAGCCCAATGTAAATTTCCTAAACTTGTTCCCATTACTCATTTAAGTGTACACTTGTTTTTGGTAAGTTTTAAAGTGATTAAAAGTATTGATTATTAAAGGCCTGGAAAGGGGAAACGTGGTAAGGAAAGCAGTGGGCAAACTCGTAATCGGTAGACGAAGTGAGACTTAGGACGGCGAGCATCTGTTTGACAAAGAATGGCCCTTCATGATGACAAAGCTTATAATTTGCAGTAAATTCAGAGGAGGTCTGAATATCAGCATGGGATGAAACTATCACATCAAATATATATAAAAAATCCTCCATGGACTCTTAAAAAATAGGCAGAAGTATGTTAGCAGCAGGGAGTTGAATTCACCTCTCAGTCCCTGACTTATGAAGGATACATAACCACCAACAGCAACGAAGATTTAAGCAACATGGGGAGATCTGTTTGTAATTTACCTATTTATATAGCGTGATTATAAAGTTACTGTGCAATTTAAAATAGTACACAATTTAAAACTGCACATGAACTTTATGGCCATCCTGTATCACCTGAGGACATATAATCTATCTTGCCTTCCAGTATCCAGGAAAAAAATGCCAATCTTTAGGTCAAACAGAAAAGTTCAATAAATTTTTGTGAGTAGAAATGGCACAGAATAGAATATATCCTGTACTTGATACTACAAAACTAGTTTAACGGGTTTCTAACCTAACAAATCACAAAGGAAAACAGACTAGAAGGTATCCACAAAAATGGTTGAGTCCAGCTTATATCAGAAACTGCAGTAACATGCCAAAAGCAATGCTCAGAAAAAAAATTTAACAGTCTTACACACTTATATAAATAACAAGAGTATAAAAAATGATTTAAACATTTGTTAGAAAGAATTAGAAAAAAGACCAATTACATAAATTCAAGTAGAGTAAAAGGAACAAACTATTAAAAAACAAATACAAGATTCAATATATTATAAAAAAGACTAACGTTAGAGCCATTAGAGAAATCTAAAGAAAAAAGAAAAAAATAAACACATAAATGCAAGAAATAATACATTAGGAACAGAGTGACAATAGAACTATTAAATAAATCTAAAGTTTTAAAATAACTAAAAAAATAGGTATATTGGTGGTTAAGCTGGCCAAGAAAAGAACAAACACACACAATTAGAAATAAGGATGCTGAACAAATCATAGCTATGAAATTAAATGCTATAACACACAACTTGATAAGAGAAGGTAACTAGAACTATGCTCATGAAAAAGAGGGAAATTACCATTATTTGGAGAAAATGTAATTGCATAAATGAAAATCTCATGAGAGTCAACTGAAAAGCTATTACACGAGGTAAGGATAACTCTGTGAAATGACTTGGTAAGACGTAAAAAGTAAAAATAGATAGCCTAAGTATATACAAACCATCATCCTGTTGGCATCAAGACCCAGGCATAATAGAAACAAAAGGAATAAATGTAATAAATGTGTAAAGTGTGAGTACATGTTGAAATATTTCTCTGGTACACAAAAGGGCAAAAGATGAAGTAGAATGGCACATCCAGTTTAAGAGGAGACACTTCCCAACCTAAGCAAAGGAATTATTAATTGATACATTTCAGATCGCCCTAGGAAAATCCTAAAGAGTTTTTTATCCAGAAAAGTAATTCAATTTTAAAAGTAAACATGCAAAAACAGCCAGGAAAAAAGTCTGCAAAAAGTGAGTAAAGGGAAGGGGCAGAGCAAGATGGCAGACCAGAAAGATTGTTCAACTGAGAACTCCTAGTACAAACAGGGAAAATGAAAGAACCCAGCAATACCTGGGCAGGGACCTTACCCAGACTGTAGCTCAGGGACCACAATGAGGAGTTGGAGGTAGTGAGCTAGATACAGTGTGTGATCCAGAATGGTGGAAATGCAACTCATCAGGCAAGTAATTGTGACCCCCAGCATTGGCTGCCACCCCAACAGAAGTCTAGAATGGGAGGAAGCCTTCCTAGAGTTTTTGGATTTTGTTTTGGGGGGGAGGCTACACATGGAGTGGAAAGCTTGGAGGAGTGGGCAGACTCAAAAAGTATAGAGCAACCAGATTTGAATACTAGTAGGAGTGGATTTGCCATCAGTTTAGTAGTTGGTGAGACAGCCACACTGGGAAGGTCACAGTGGCCAGGAGGCTGCCATGGTGGGATGGTGGGGAGAAGATCTTAGCAGGAGCCTAAAGCACAGCTGTCTTAATACCATCTGCCAGGATCAGAACTCCACTCTTAGGTCAGGCTGAGGGACTTCCATAGCCCAACAAAAGAAGTGGTGTCAGGGGACACTGTGAGACCTGCCCCTGAAGGATTCTTGTGAGCTTTAAGATCACAACCTGGAGGAGTCTAAATGCTGAGGAAACGAGCCGGCGATCACCAAGGGTAATTAAGTTAAGCATAAGAACCATAGAAGTTGCTGGTTATGTTCTATGTCTCCTAAAACAGCCACAGCTCCAAATGGTATCCTGGCAACATATTGCAACATACATTCCAATTAGAGTTGGTCCCTTTATATATGTGTGTGTGTGTGTGTGTGTGTGTGTAATTTTTTTGAGACAGTCTCATTTTGTCACCCATAGTAGAGTGCTGTGGCATCACAGCTAATGGCAACCTCAAACTCTTGGGTTCAAGTGATTCTCTTGCTTCAGCCTCCTGAGTAGCTGGCACTACAGGCACCTACTACAACGCCCAGCTATTTTTAGACAGAAGTCTCCCTCTGACTCAGGCTGGTCTTGAACCTATGAGCCCAGGCAAGCCACATGCCTTGGCCTCCCAGAGTGCTAGGACTATAGGCATGAGCTATTGCACCTGGCCCTATATAAAAATTTTTAGTATTTTTTTCATATTTTTACTTTTTAAATTTTTTTCTCTTCTTTTCTATCTGGCTTAGGTTGTTGCTATTTTTGGCTATTTGAGCTTTTTGTTTTATTTTTTCTAATTTGTTTGTTTGGTTCTATTCTTAACTTCAATTTTTACTTTCATCAAGAGCAAGGAGTCATGTATTTTTTGGTCAAGGTATTTTAACTTCATTTCTTCCCTCTCTATTCCACTCTTCTCCATTCTCTCTTTTAATAGAGACTCTTCTACTTTCCTCATCTTTCCCACATAAATTGCTTTTGCAACAACTAAGTATCACCTCCTTTTTTGGGTCATCGTTTCCTTTTTCTGTTTTCCCCTCTCTCCTTTATTTGATGCAACTACATTTTTTATTTTCTTTATCTATTCTTACTTTATTATTATTTTCCTTTTTTTTTTTTTTTGCTGAGTGCTGGAGTGGCATTACTGTGGTCTGGTAGGGAGGTCATAGCAGTAGTCTGACTCAAAGAGGACAAGAGATCATGGTCTAGGGAGCCCTACTACCTTTGGCCCTGGGAAGACAGTATTGGCAAGTCTACACTGTAGAATTTTTCTATTTATTTTTCATTTTTTATTTATTTTTTCCTTCTTGTTTTTTGTTTTTGATCTTTTCTTTCTCTTACTATTTTTGGCAGAGCAAGAGTTTGGCTTTGCTCAGGCTGGTAAGGAGCTCCTGATTTCAAGGAACCCACAAAGCTCAGCCCTTCAAAATCCTTGCATTACAGACATGGCCTTAACACCATGCCAATCAATACCACTATTCCTTCTCTCACTCTCATTCTCTTTTCCTGTCCTCATTCTCTCTTTTTCTTCACTTCTTTTATTTTCATTCCCCTTCCCTCTTTTACTTTTGTATTCTTTTTCTTTTTTCCTTCTTTTTTCTTCTACCTTTTCCCTCTTGTTTCTCCCTGCTTGAGCTTTACCCTTCTCTTCCTTTTGACCTAAGCTCTGAGACAAAGTAATTTGAAGCAAAGGAGGAAGTGAGAAGGAGAAAGGAAGACAAGGAGGTCAATAAGAAGAAAGAACACAGAGGAGGAACCAACAGAATAATTTGGGCAATGTGAAAAACCAAAACAGAGCAACTCCCCCAAGAGATTGTAAGGCAGCTACTGCAGAAGACTCCACCTATAAAGAATTGATGGATTTAACAGAAAGGGAATTTAAAATACGGATGATAAAGTCAATAAAAGGAATAGACAAGAAAAAGGAAAGACAAAACCAAAGCTCAGACAAGAGATATGTAGAATATAGAAAGGGTATGGCAGAGCTTAAGGATATGAAGGAGACAATCAGGGGATGTAAAGATGCAGTGGAAAGTATCAAAAATAGGTTAGACAATGGAAAACAAAGAACTTCAGAGCTAGAGGATAAAGTTTTCAAGGTAACCCTGGTAGTCAAAGAGCAGAAAAGAAGAGAGGGAAAGCTGAACTGTTGTTTGGAGAACTCTGAGGCTCCCGAAAGCATCCAAACATATAAAAAATAGGGATTCCTGAAGGGGGAGAAAATTGTTCCAAAGGAATGGAAGCCCTATTGGAGACCATTAAAAATGAAAATTTTCCAAGGTTCACTAAAGATCCTAATACTCCTTTAAGATGGGTATCAAGCCCCAGGTCATCTCAACTCAAACAGAGCTTCTCCAAGACACATTGTAATGAACCTGTCCAAAGTCAAGATGAAAGAAGAAATTCTGCAAGCAGCCAGGAATAAGCACTAAGTGATCTACAGAGGCAGAGCCATTAGGATGACAGTAGACCTTTCAACTGAAATCTTCCAAGCCAGAAAAGAATCGTCATTGTACTTCAACATTCTTAAACAAAACAATTTTCAGCCCAGAATTTTGTATCCTGCTAAACTAAGCTTCAAAATTGATGGAGAAATCAAATCTTTTACAGATATATAAACACTGAGGAAATTCACCACAACAATACCAGTTCTACAGGCAATACTTAGATCTATTCTCAACACTAATCATCACAATAGATCACCAGCTAAGTAAATATCCAGAACTTAAAGGTCAAAACTTAGCTTCCACAATGACACAAAGGATAAAACTATACAACAGACTGTCACAAAATAAGATGAATAGAACTCTACCACACTTATCATTTCTCACAATAAATGTCAATGGATTGAATTCACCACTGAAGATGTACAGGCTGGCTGATTAGCTAAGCAAGCACAAGCCATACATATGCTGTCTCTAGGAAACACACCTGACCTTGAAAGACAAATCAAGACTCAGGGTTAAGAGATGGAAATCAGAAGAAAGGAGGGGTTGTAATCTTATTTTCAAATAAAAGTGGATTTAAAGCAACTAAAGAAAAAGTTGGACACTTTACACTGATCAAAGAAAAAATACAATTAAATATTTGTTTTTCAATTTTAAATATTTATACACCCAACTTAAATGCTCCCAGATTTATGAAGTGGACCTTGATGTGTCAAATCTAATATGATATCCCATAACAGCATAAGAGTCAGGGACTTTAACATCCCCTGACAACAGAACAGATCCTCTAAACAGAAACTAAACAAAAATACAAAGGACTTAAATGTGACCCTCTATCAAATGGGGTTAATAAACATATACAGAACACACAATCCAAAAGCTAAAGAATATACATTTTTTTCATCAGCTTATGGTATGTATTCCAAAATAGACCACATCCTATGACACAAATCAAACCTCAGAAAAATCAAAAGAATAGAAATTATACCTTGTATCTCTTTAGACCACAAGACAATAAAGGCTTGTCTCCAACAAAAGCATTCATCCCCACACAAAGACTTGGAAATTAAACAACCTTATGTTGAATGATAGTTGGGTTCAGGAAGAGATAAAAGAGGAAATTGGTAAATTCCTCAGACATAACTACATTTGAAAAATAGAAAGAGAGTGTATCAACCAATTAAGGAACCAACTTATGGAATTGGAAAAAGAAGAACAGTCTAATCGTAAATCCAGCAGAAGAAAAGAAATAACCAATATTAAATCAGATATTAATGAAATTGAAAACAAAAAAATCATTCAGAAAATTAATGAAACAAAAAGTTAGTTTTTTGAAAAAAATACATAAAATCAATTAACCTTTGGCTAGATTAATTAGAAACAGAAAAGTAAAATCTCTAATAACCTCAATCAGAAACCATAAAGGGGAAATAAAAACAGATGTCACACAGATACAAGAGATCATCTCTGAGTACTACAAGAAACTCTATGCCCAGAATTTGACAACGTGGAGGAAAAGGATCGACGCCTGGAATTGCACCCTCTCCCTAAACTTAACCCAGAAGAAATAGATTTTTTTAACAGACCAATTATAAGAACTGAGATTGAAGAAACTATGTAAAACAAACAAACAAACAAAAAACCTCCCAACAAAAACAATGCCCTGGTCCAGATGGCTTCACACCATAATTCTATCAAACCTTCAAAAAAGAGCTTATATCCATGCTGCAGAAATTATTTCAAAAAATTGAGAAGAAAGGAATCTGCCCCAACACTTTCTATGAAGCAAACATATGAAGCACCCTCATATCAAAACCAGGAAAAGGCCCAACTGAAAAGGAGAACTTCAGACCAATTTCACTAATGAATATAGATGCAAAAATTCTCAATAAAATCCTAGCCAATAGATTACAGCTGCACATTAAAAAAAAAATCATCATGATCAGGTAGGTTTCATTCCAGGGATGCAAGGCTGGTTTAACATACCATAATTACATTATAAATGTAATTCAACATTTATCAACAGAAGCAATAACAAAGACCATATGATTCTCTCAATAGACACAGAAAAAGCATTGATAAAATTCAGCATCCTTTTCTAATTAGAACACTTAAGAATACAGGCATAGGTGCATATTTCTTAAACTGATTGAAGTCATCTATAACAAACTCACACCTAATATTATATTGAATGGAGTAAAACTCAAAGCTTTTCCATTTAGAAGTAGAACCAGACAAAGCTGTCCTCTATTGCCACTACTATTCAACATAGTGCTGGAAGTTCTAGCCAATACAATCAGGCAAGAGAAGGAAATAAAGGGCATCCAAATGGGGGCAAAGGAGGTCAAACTCTCCCTCTTTTTTGACAATGTGATCTTATACTTAGAGAACCCCAAAGACTCAACCCCAAGATTCCTGGAAATAATAAAAAATACAGCAATGTCTCAGGATATAAAATCAATGTCTACAAATCAGTAGCCCTTGTACATACCAATAACACCCGAGAAGCTAATCAAAGACACAATTACCTTCACAATAGCTCTAAAAAAAGAATATGGCTAACAAAAGAGGTGAAGTACCTCTACAAAGAGAATTATGAAACTCTAAGAAAAGAAAATGTCTGGGAAGAATCAAAATTGTGAAAATGTCTATATTACCCAAAGCAATCTACAGATTCAATGCAATGCTCATTAAAATAGCATCATCATACCTTCAAGATTTGAAAAAACTGATTCTTTGTTCTATATGGAACCAGAAAAAAAAAAAAAAACCCATATAGCCAAGGCGATTCTTAGCAATCAAAACAAAGCTGTGGATATCACCCTAACAGACTTTAGGCTATTTTACAAGGCTATGGTGATCAAAACAGCATGGTACTGGCACAGAAATAGAGACATTGACATTTGTAACCAAATAGAAAACCATGAGGTGAAACTAACATCTTACAGAGATCTGATATTTGATAAACCAAACAAGAACATACACTGGGGGGAAAGTACCCTTATTCAATAAGTGGTGTTGGGAGAACTGGATACCCACACATAAAAGACTGAAACTGGACCCACACCTCTCACCATTTGCAAAAATTGATTCAAGATGTATAAAAGAATTAAATCTAAAGCATGAAACAATACCAATTTTAAAAGAAAGTATGGGGAAAACACTTAAAGAGGCTTGGAAAGATTTTATGAAGAAGACTTCCATGGCAATTGCAACAACAAAAAAAATAAACAAACAGGGCTTAATTAAATTGTAAAACTTCTGTACAGCTAAGGAATCAACAACAAAAGCAAATAGACAACCTTTGGAATGGGAAAACATATTTGCATATTATGAATCAGGCAAAGAGCTTGATAACTAGAATCTATAGAGAACTCAAATTAATCATCAACAACACAAAAGACCCAACAGTCCCATATATCACCAGGCAAGAGACATGAATAGAACTTTCTTTAAAGAAGACAGACAAATGGCTAACATATGAAAAAATGCTCATCATTCCTAATCATCAGAGAAATTCAAACCAAAACTACCCTGAGATATCACCCAAACCCAATGAGAATGGCCCACATCACAGTCTCAGAGCTGCAGGTGCTGGCTTGGATGCGAAGAGAAGGGAGCACTTTTACATTGCTGGTGGGACTGCAAACTAATACAACCTTTTGAGAAGGAAGTGTGGAGGATCCTTAAAGAACTCAAATTAGACCTCCAATTTCATCCTTCCATCCCATTACTAGGCATCTACTCAGAAGAAATAAATCCTTTTATCATAAGGACATTTGCACTACATTGTTTATCACAGCTCAACTTACAATTGCCAAAGTGTGGGAACAGCCTAAATGCTCACCAACCCAGTAATGGATTAACAAGCTGTGGTATATGTATACCATGAAATACTATTAGCCACTAAAAAAAAGATGGAGACTTTATATCTTTTGTATTAACCTGGATGAGGGTGGAACACATTCTTCTTAGTAAAGCATCATAAGAATACAGAAACAAGAATCCAATGTACTCAATTCTAATATTAGGGCAAAATCTAAATACAAGGGGCGGAGTAGAGGAATGAGGGAGTGGGAAGAGGTGAGGTGGGAAGGGGATGGGGGTCATGGTGTATGGCACAGCTCTGGGGGGTGGGACACAATTATGAGAGGGACTTGATCTAACAAATGCAGTCAGTGTAACCTAATTCTCTATACCCTCAGTGAATCCCAAACAATAAAAGGAATGTGAGTAAAGAAGGCAGAAATTGATCTTTCAGATATTTAAATGTATTTTCAGGCCGTGGCATGGATGGGTAAGTAGATAGAAGAATGGAGCAGGAAGAAGAGAACAGAAATAAACATAAATTTCTACTCCATTAGAAAAGTGGTCCTCTATCAGGAGGGGAAAAAAGATAAAACAAACAAGAAAAAATAGTTATTTAATAAATGATGGTGAGGCAACAGAAAATTACGGAAGAAATTTAAATTGCACTCTTACCTAACGTATCAAGTCAAAACACGTTCTAGAGATGTAAACAACACAAATAAAAGCATGTAATTATTTAAGGAAAATATGGAAACTTTGTCTTATATAGTCTAAGAGAAGAAAGGTCTTTCAAGGTATTGTACAAAACCAGGATTCCATAAACAAGTTAGCAATTCAACATAAAAAAAGTATTTCTGCCTGGCAAATCAAAAAGTAAACGAAGTAAGAAAAAGTTTTGTAATTCATACCGCAGAAAGGAGATCTTTCCTTAAACTGTGATTAAATCCTACTAATTACTCATTAAAGGAAAAAAATCAACCACCCAAGAAAGATGAAGGACATAAATTGGCAGTTAATTAAAAAGGAAATATGATTACTAAGGAATGTATGAAAAGATGTTGGATTCCCTTATAACAAGAGTGCAAATAAAAAAATCTGAGATACTGTTTTCAGCTATCAGAACGGCAGAAATAAACATGCCTGGTGACAGAAGTCAGCATGGAAATACACATTCTCTTCTAGTGCTGATGGAAATGAGAATGGATTAAAGATGTGGAGAAACAAATTGGGCAGCATCTATTAAACTTTAGAAATGTATGTATTCAACCCTTCTAGGAGTTTATATAGCACATACACAGGCATACATGCAAACTTATTTATATTATAAGACTGTAAGTTATATCACTGTAAATGCAAAAATGCTAAATGTTCATCCAGACAGGACTGGGAAGTAAACTGAAGCACATTCATAAAACAGACGTGATGCAGCTGTTGAGATGAGTGAGGAGACGAACATGAGTGAAGTGTTATTCAGGTAGGTGAAATATTCTACCATTTGTGCAAATAAGAGATCTATCTGCACATGCTTGTACATGCATAGAACAGGCCTGAAAATACCCAATGGCAGCGTTCCCCTGTGAAGTGAAGAACTGGGTGACTATGGGCAGAGACTCTTAGTGAATTGGAAAATGATGGCAATTTTAACAAGATCTTCCATATCCCTTTGGCAGGATCTGGCATGTGTAAGTATGGGTTACTGGTTACCCACGTGTGTAACCCCATTTTAACACCGTGAAGCAGCTACTTCAATTCCCTGCGTTCTAGCAGGTTCCAGGTCAGCAACTCTGAGTCAGAGAGCTGGTCGCTTACCCAAGCGCTCTGCCTCTGGAATCTGGAAAGCAGAAGGCAGATGTGACGGGTAGAACTATCTCCACACTGCCTTGGGAATATGTGAGGCTTCAGGGTAAAAGGCAACAAAGGTTGCCAAAGAACTGATCTTAAAGTGCCTGATCATCCTGGATTGTCCTGGTGAGTCCACTGTAATTATTAGAGTCCTTAAAAGTGGACGGTAGTGTCAGAGTGAATGATGTAACCTGAGAATGACTTGACCAGCCCTTGCTGACTCTGAAGACAGAAGGGCCTGGGAGCTGCAGTACCCTACTAAGCCAGCAGAACCCTGCTAGGTCCTCCAGAAGGGAATGCAGCCCTGCCAACACCTTCGTTTCAGACTAGGGAGGCCACTTAGCCCACTGAACTTCAAACCTCCACATTTGCAACAGATAGGCTTGAAGCTCATCTGTTAAAGCAGCAGCGGGAATTAAGACAGCAGGTGAGAATAGCATGATTCCCACAGAAGATAACAAGGCAGTAGGAAGCCAACGGGATTCGAAGTCCATGTCCTTCCTTTGGGATCTCTTCCCACAAGCCTATGTACCATTGCATGCACGGAATGCACGCACTCCCAGACACACCTCCTGCATCCAGGAGCCCAAGAGCATCCATAGGAGCCTAAGGCAGCAGTTCCCACCAGGTGGTTCTTAAACCAGCAGCAGCAGTGTCACCTGAGAATGGGCTGGAAAACCAAATTCTTGGGCCCCCTCTCTGTTATCTGGAAGCAGAAACTCAGACTAGCGGCCAACACTCTCCCTTAACAAGTGAATCTGGGGTGAAGCGTGTTTCAGAACCACTGGCTTAAGTCTGCAGGGTTAAGTCTGCAGCCCGCGGGCCACATGCTGATTTTGTGATAATTTTTTTTTCTTACCTGTAGTGTTCGGTATCATGAAAAACATGCACTTTTTTTTTTGTCAGTGTTTGTGTATTTACTGTATGGCCCAAGGCAACTCTTATTCTTCTAATATGTGGCAGAAAAGAAAAAACGTTGGACACCCATGACTGAGCAGGGGCTCCCACATCTCAATGCATGCTGGAATCACTTGGAGAGCATTAAAAATTCTGACACCCAATTACACCCCAGACTCACCAAATTAGAATGTCTAGGTGGGGGAGGCAGGTGCCGGCAGAGGTGATCCCCAGTTGAACCACACCATGGTAGTTGGAAAGCACTGGTTTAGAGCAGGTTGCAAAGGAGACACGCACAGATCACCTAGGGCTGATTAAAATAGCGATTCCTGGGCCCCTTCAGGCGCCCTGACTTGATTAGTTGGTTACAGCCTGAGCAGCTAGAATCTTAACAGTTCCCAGGTGGCTCTCCTGTGCCACTGGGGCAAAGGCCACAGCACAGCTCCCACCTGTCACACCTGATGGGGTTAGATGCTGCAAGGTAGATGTGGTTTGCAGGAGGCGAAACCATTTCTACTTGTTTCTGAAAGGTCATTGATCATCACTTTGCAAACATAAGGGGCACACTGAACCCATTTCTTGTTCCATATAGTTCAAAATGTAATATTGTCAAGATTTCCGTGAATTTATCATTACAATTGTTGCCACTGTCTCCTCTTCAGCATACTTTCTGCTATAAAGATTGTAGGTTGAACCATCTGAAATTGCTTAATTAGCCCACATTTGACATTCCAAACAGCAGTTTCATATCATTTGGCCTAATAGGTGAGCACAGTAACCCACTTCCCTGGGATACCAAGAAGATGACACTAATTGAAAAGCTCATTATTGCACACATACTTGATAATGGCCTGCAAGCAAGGAGTTATCTGGAAATTTCCAAAAGCACTTTTCAAAAAAAAAAAAGTGCTGAAGGCCCAGTTTACTTAAAGCACATGCGGAGAGCAGAATGCCCAGTTCTAAGAACCAGTTCCCCTGCTCCTCTCAGCCTGTTGGGGTCACAAGCCTCGCTGCTCACACAGGAAACAGCCCCATCTGCACCAAACATCTTCTTATTTCCCCTCACTCTGCCCACTGTGTTCTCTGAGAGTCTTCTCTGGGGTCAGCAGCATAGGCTCTGATCATCTCCACCTCCTCCAGGTCTTAGCTGAAACTTGGGGGTTCCCCTGCAGACCCATTCTCACCCCATCCCTTGTGACACAGGCTGCCGCTCTCTCTGACGGAGGGAGGATCCCACACCTGGGACCCAGCCCTGTTTCCAGATCCACAGCCACCCACCTACAGTGTAGACCCTGCCCCTCCATGGCAGGTACCAGGAGGTTGCCCCACCCCGACGTCTGCAGTGTCTCCTATGTCCGGGCTCCGTGGTTTGTCATTTTGTTCCAAGACTCTTATCCTGCAGCCATTGGTGTCACCTCAAGCTTAACTAGAAAACAACTTGGAAGGTGGTACAGGCCTCCTGGAATGTCTTGTCTTGACTTCCATGACATTCTTCTGCCTCCTCGCCTGACACGATGCCCACTCTTTCCTCAGTAATCTCATCAGTTCCCAAGACCTTCCCATCCCTCTGTGGATTCCTCCCACATTCCTATCTCCTAAGTCTCTCCTTGGAACTCTGAAGTCCTGTATCCAATTGGTTCCCCCACACCTCCACACGGGCTCCCCATGTGCCTTTCAGGTGCCAGGTCTGGTCCCAGCACATCAATGAGATAAGTAAGTAAATCCCTGCCAGGGGAATCTTACCTTTCAGGTTGGGAAAGAGATCGACAAGAAATGATAAACAAAGCAATAAACTGTATTTCATGATAGAAAATGGTAAGTACAATGGGGAAAATAAGCAGGGTTGGAGGATGGTGGAAATCATTCCTTCACTTAAATGTGGTGTTTCCAAGCCTGAGCTCTTGGTCCACAACCCCCTCCCTCTGCACCTCCCCACATGCACACAGCACTCTGAGCACCGTCCACGCCAGAAGAAACTAGGGAGTCACCTGTGATGCTTCAGTTTTCCTCACCCACTTTGAGCCTTCATCCTACTTCCAAAATACATTCCTCTGCCACCCCCTGCTCCTCATCTTCCAACATGGCACCCTGTCCAACCACAAGTTTTCTTGAACACCCTGCTTCCTTTCCTGTCCCTCTGCTAATTCATTCTCCACCAGAACCATCTTTAACTTGTAAATAGGATTGTGTCTCTCTGGCTCAAAATGCACTGGAGGCTTCTCTCTGCACCTAAAATAAAGTCCACATTCCCTTCATACACTCAGAAGATCCTGTGAGACCTGCCTCAGTCTGCCTGTCCAACATCTTTCCCCATCAGTGGACCCCTCACATGCATGGCTTTGGAGCTGCTGTCCTTGTGACCTGCCTGAAACACAGGCAGCGCTTTCCTCCCTCCCCTTCTTGGAACACAGGTTGTAAAACTGTGACTGAAAATCCACCTTCAATGATGAGTGAACTGGAGCTCCAAATAGGTTAAGACACCTGTTCAAATGGGCACAGATCAACCCTAGAAACTGCGTCCCATCAAACATGAGCTAACTCACTCCAGCCCTTCTAGAGAATAAAATTATGTCCTCTCTTCAAATGCAATCACAGCCCCACTCCGGAGATACTTGAAAAAGAACAGTGACCCCTGGTTCTGACAACCTGTTTGACTATAAGCATGTTTTTCAGCAAGATTGTCAAATTCTAACTTCTGTTTGTTTTTTAAAGCACAGAAATAAAAGAGGAGCATATCCTTGCTGTTTTGGGTGACGGAATCATGCCTGCAAAAATCTCAAAAAGAATATGAAATATGCAGATGTGGTCACAAGGAGTGCAGTATAAATGGAACTGTTGTTCAGAAAGAAATGCCAGCATCCCACAGGCATATGTGCGATCCCATCTGTGATTCTAAATTCACTGCTCAGGAACAACAGGATCTGCTGAAGACCAGGAGCCTTCTCTGCCTTTAACCTTGCATAAAAAAAACACCACCATACAGCCTGGATACATCTATCCACCCCTCTTGGAGCTTGAGACAATGACATTTACCCCTATTTGGACCCAAGACCTCTCATGCTGACTACACTTTTCATTCTTAAAATGCTTTGACTTAAACAAACAGACTGCAGTGCTATCAGCAGCTCCCATGTGACGGATGATCATTGACTCACACAGTCCCAGGGTGGCAGGGTAGAAGGACCATGCAGTCGAGACCCAACCCTAAGGGCCTGAGTCCTCTCCTTGGCAATTCTGACAAGTGGGTTTCCACCCTCCGCTTGGATACTTGTACTGATGGGGAACTCACTACCTGACAAGGCGTTCCATCCCATTTTTTAAGCTATTTTATTTCAATAATAATTTCTTTCTTAATGGGCTTGAAGTGTTTAATTTTTTCCCTCAACTTCTATTTCTCCTTTCACTGGCCAGGTAAGGAGTATAACCCTATTACAGAGATGTCCCTCCTGACCTTTGAAGATACCTGGTGCATACCTCCTACGTGTCTCTAATTAACAGACCCTCACTTCATCTAGGGTAAAGGGTTATACATTTCTGTGGGACTATGTCAAAGGGCTTCTGAATTATGAAGTGGGGACAGTAATGCTCCAAGTATACCGTGGCTCCTCTTTGACCTTACATATGGCTTTCATTTCTCTTGGTTTTCAAGAACACTTATAAGAACTTGGGTAAGCATGGCTGACCGTCACTTCCAAAATTCATAATTTTTCCTATGTGGTTATATTTAAAATATTTTTTATTTATTTAACTTTGTTCATCTATGGATTCTTTTTTTTAAAGGCTGTATTTTCAGAATGTTTAAAGTAACTAGAACTTGAGACTCCAGAATATAAGCCAAAGGAGAAATACACTCATCTATATCCAAAGGTATTTTGGCCACCAGAGGGCTCCCACATTTTATTCATTCCTGCCTTACCTGTATTTAAAACATTAAGGGGATTTACAGAAACCACAATCAAATTTAATTATAAGCCGTTTCTGATGAAAAGCTACATCAGAAAATTTTTTAAAAACGACTTGAGGTCTTTATTTCTTAATCACAATACATCATCTTCTCAAAAACACACTATATATACACATATAGTGATTTAATCCATAAAATAAGTATTTAATTAATTTTTATATATTTATTTAAATTTTTATGATTTGCTTGCTCATATCCGAAGAAATTGTCCAACAACTATGTGAAAGAGCAAATGCTATTTTCAGGAATATACACCTTCTGAAGGTTTGTATTTAGAACTAAGAATGATGCAGTTAATTTTCCATCAAATGGAAAATAACTTGAGAAAAAGATAATACTCAATGTTGGGAAGACTAAGAAAAATCCACTTTTGTACATACTTGCTAGATATGAAATTTGGTGCTTCGGTATACCTTAGAGGGTAATTTGTTACCTTATGACATACTGTAAAATGTGCATGGATTTTTAATAAGCAGAAACTTATCCAGGGACTAACTAATGGGAAATAGGCAAATGTTGGAATTTTTGTCAGTGATGTTTATAATAGTGAAGATAGAAAAAGTGGCTTAAAATTTCACCAATAAGAAATTAGTTAATGCAGTTTCACAACAGAGAGGAGAGAAGAGAGAAAAGGGGATGAGGACGAGAAGGGGGGGAAGAGAAACCCCACTTCAGAGACATGGGACATCTCACAGGGTTTCTGTGAGAGGCCCAGGAACTCAAGCTCTACTCTCTGAAGTCAGGAAGCAGATCAAAGGCCAGCGGTATGTGCTCCCGGGGCTGGAGAGGAGAGCTAGTCCAGGAGAACATTTTTTTTCCCTTCTTGCACACAGAGCACAGAACCCTGGAACCCAGACCCTGGTGAAGTGTGAATGAGGCAGAGGCTGGACCAGGAGGTGGTCGGAAGATGCCCGGGGCTCACACTCGGGCTGCACGCTCAGGTCACATCCCTGTCCCAGAAGCATCTGAGGGGTCTAAAGGGTTTACTCTCCACATACCCTGAAACAGAGCTTTGGGGTATTGTATCAATGTAGACATTTCTAAAAGTTAATGTGAAGGCGAGAGGCAAAAGTTGAAAAAGATTTCTGGAAGGTGAAAAAAGACAAGATTTTCACAGTAAAAGAATACAGATTTAAACAATTATTAACTCCATCTAGGAGGTAAGTATCTCAACACTGGAAGTGCCAACAGGAGAGAAGGGTAGAAACAGTGGGAAGAGAACTATCAGAAAGTAACACAGGGACATCTCCCCACCCCGAGGGTCACTTATGCTCCCAGGGCTCGGAGTGACCCGCAGGTGAACACAGCCCTGCAGCCACACACATTCTCATAAGAGCGTCTCAGGGATAAAGAGAAAGGCCACATGCTTCTAAAACACAAAAAAGAAAGTGAATTTATGCACAAAGGTCAGGAATCAGAATTGTAGCAACTCTGGAAAGTAAAAGACAGCAGAGAAATCACTTCCTTTGAAATCACAGTAGAACCTCCATAGCTGACCACCTCCCTAAGCAGACCTAATTTTCATAGATCAGACACGCACCACCTCCATATGACGGCCACCTAGTTACAGTCGCTTGGGTGGTCAACTTACAGAGGTTCTACTGTGCTTTTATTTCCAAGAGAACACACATTAAAAATGTACTTCTCATGCACTCTTCCTCAGAAATGACTGGATGGAGGCCATGCCTCACTGAAAGGAGAGAGAGGGAAAGAAAACAGGAAGATACAGGGTTCAGGAAATGGGAAATCCCACGACGAGGAGTGGTGAAAAGAATGCTTAGGGGGGCAAAGGGCAGGGGTGTGCAGGTGTGTGTGAGGGAACATGGGGGGCGGCCCGTTCAGATTGGAGGCTGATCGAGGAGCTCTAGGGGTTCTCTGCTGGGAAAACAAGCAGAACTAACAAGCTTGCCAACAACTGGCCATGTGGAGCACCACCCTGCACTGGCCATGTGGAGCACTGCCCCGTCCTGGCCATGTGGAGCACCGTCCCGTCCTGGCCATGTGGAGCACTGCCCCATCCTGGCCATGTGGAGCACCGCACCGCCCTGCCACTGGCCATGTGGAGCACCGCCCCGCGCTGGCCATGTGGAGCACTGCCCTGTCCTGGCCTGGCCATGTGGAGCACCACCCCACGCTGGCCATGTGGAGCACCGCCCTGTGCCATGGAGCACAGGCATCTTTGATGGTTAAAGCATAAAGAACAAAATGTAATCTGTGCACAACTTGGTTCAGCACTTAATAATATTTACATGGTTATAAAGTATTTGACTAAAATTTTAAGAAGTACTGGGAGGATGGGGATATGAGCAAAGTGACCTCAGTCTCTTATCTCTCCTAATATAAAGCCAATAGATAGATGAGTAAGATTTAGAAAAATCAAATGCCAAAAGGTGTAGTAAAAAAAAATGATGAAAGTAAAATTAAATACCAAAAGAAATAGTAAAAAAAAAAAAAAAGAGCTGATGAAAGTGATTGCTTCTAGTGAGGAAAATGGGAAGTGAGTTCTCCCTTTTGCTGTAATAAGCTCTTCGTAGCCACATAACAGTAAAATGGTTTGTATGCAGTGTCTCACTAAAAAATACAGCAAGGAGGCATATATGCTCAGGGATTCAGAGGGAAAAGTTTGAGAATAATATAACCTGATATAATGTCATAGGAAAATAAATGGATAAATCTATTCCAACATATTTAAAATGTTCATCTCCAGAGCATAAGTTTATAAAGGTCTCTCACTTTGTAATAATTAGTCCTCTTTTCAGAATATTTTATAGTGTATCTGTTACTGGGTTTGTTCCTGCAAACTCCACAATGGTATAATTAGCACAAATCTTATAATTAATATGAAATAATTAAATTAATACATTTTATTTGTTTCAGGTTTGGGTGCAGAAGGAAGAGTTTTGTAATTTAATATGGCACAAAGAGCTTTTAAACCAATGAGCCTTCAGGAACTGGACAGAGACCAGGCCACTCATTTCGCGTTCTGTCTTAAGGTACAAAGCCAAGGAAACAGAATGGCCAATAGCCTTAAATCCCCAAATTCACATCAACGAGACGGGGCAGGTTCACAATGACGTCAGACCCAAGCCATGGGTGCCACCCGGTGCCTCCATCTCCAATCAAGGTTTGCTTATGAAGTTAGGGTGCTCAGAGCTCAAGTGTTTAATTTAAACCATCTCATCTCCAGTGGACACCACTCACCTGCATTTTGAGGCAACAGTAAAGTTACTCTCACAAAATTCGGAGTGGTTTTCTATTAATTTTATTAATTAAGGCTAAGAAAGAATCTTTAATCAGTAGTCTTGGAATGCTACACATACAAGAAAAAACACTATAAATTATTTTTGTTTTGTCTAGCAACTTTATTTCCTCATGGGCATTTTGGTTTCCCTTCCCTGAACTCAGGGTGCCATCTTCAATTTTTTCTAGCCCTTTCTTTTCTGGTATTTTCTCCCTTTAATGTATCAGAGGAGGGGGGCATAACTGGTAAAGACCCACAGATGGCAAGTGTCTTTGTTAGAGGCTTAGCATAGCTCAACCGATATGAACTTTGAGGCTGGTAGTGAATATTCCGGCCAGTGTGAGCTCTTCACTTCTAAAGTCCCAAGCAGACGTGCAGAGCAGCAGGCTCACCGGCCAGAGGGGCAGGCTCATGCCCCCTCTGAGGGACCACCGCACACCAGCAGGCAGGGACACTGCCCTGGTGATGCAGGGGCCTTTGGGGCCTCCCCTCCATTTCCCAGGAGAAGCTATGCTCCAGCCGCTTCCAACCATGCAGTGACAGAATGGGTTCTAGATCTCAGATCTCAGAGGTAGTGATTTTAACCCAGGTTTTTAGAACAAGGTCAGCAGCTAATCGTGTACAGTGTGGTGTGAGGCTCCTGGTTCTGCTCCGAGTGTGTGGCAGGGATCCAGCCACGTGTGATGGTCCTCTACAATAACCTGATGAGCTGGCTACTATTTTTTCCTTGTTTTATTGATGGAGAACTGAGCAAGACAGTTTAAACCACCATCCTGAGGACACACATCAGAGAAGTTCTGCAGCCAGCATCATTCCCAGGCAAGGCGGCTGCAACCCTCTGGGAGGATCTACCCGATGTGACTTAGAAGGAGCAGAGGCTCCATCACAGCACCAGCAGGGAAGGCTCAGAGGAATAAAGAGATGTCTGTCCTGGAGACTGTGTGACTCGTCGGGTGACAGAGCTCAGCTTTGTCACCCTGAGTCTCTTTATGGGAGTTTCAGTTCTATTACATCACACAGTTGTGTCAACCGGCTGCACGTGTGTCTGAGCATAAATACAGGGAACGCGGACACTTCATCCTTCACTTCCTAAATTCAGAACACAGATTACCTCACACTGCAAAGCACATGCTCCGGAGGAGAATAGTGAATCCTGTTCTGATTCACTAACAGCTATTTAAAGCCATCCTGAAGTGTATATTTTTTTTTCTTTTACTAAAGAAAACCTTTGGGAAATAATCATCTTTTAACCTATCAATGTATAGGTTCTAATTTTCATAACTTTGCTTTAAGTACAGACACACCTGCACCTTTTTGCATTGAATATATTGTGTCCTAAGTGAAAAAAAGACAGTAAACTTCATTTTGAAATGATTTCATTGTGCATTTTAATTGCCACAATCACTCAGAAGGAGCTTGGAGATTTGGAGACACCGCAGACAGTTCCAGACTCAACGTATGGAGGGGCAGGTGACCTGGCTTCTGTCATTTTGGTGGGTGTGTTTTCTCTTGAAGGAGGTGGTTTATTTAAAATTTTCGTGTCAAAGTTTTGTTTTTTTTTTTGGTTTTAAAAAAGCAACTCCCATAGTCATTTTTCAGAAGAATTCCCTGACGCGCCTCCCATTCTGTCCCCGTCTAGGATGCCAAACTTCCCACACAGGCAGGAGATGAGTCCAGCTAACGCGTGTCACTGCAGGGAGACGATGAGGAGAGAACATGTGGCCTCTCTCTCCCTGCTCATCAGCACAGACGCAGTGTGCGGTGTTTCCGCTGCGAGGGTCACACGATAGGGCAGGCCTCTCAGTAGGCAACAACCTATTTCCCTGGCTAATAAGACAGTCCATATGGTGCACTAATTTATTGGAACAGAAGCATCTCTGTTGTTCTGGGGGAATAAGGAGGCAGCTCACCAAACCAGCAGAGACCGTGCTAACAAGCTGCCCTGGTGACTCAGTTTACCCACTGGCGAGAACCTCTGGCTCCATCCCAGGTAATGGTTCTTTACTTGGCCATCAGACTGAAATAGAAAAACAGAACACCTACAGGCACAGAAGAGTGGCAGTAGCTTGGGATATTTAGGTGGTGGTTACACCAAAGGTGCAATTTGAATATACTGATGCAAATATTGGGATTCACTACAAAGCTCACTTGGGCTCCCCCACTACAACAGGCAGGAACTAAATGGAAGGAGGGTGATTGAGAAGACATTCTAACAAGGACACAGGCCATCCCACAGGCAGCCATGCTTCCTAGCATGGGAGAAGGTGCCCCCTCCTTAGGCAGCGCCCACGTGTCAATATCAGTGTTAAGATGACCCCACATGAGGGCTCTGAGATTGGGCAGCCATCGTCTGTCACATAGATCATGTTGCTTCTGTGTGTTACAAAATGTGCAAATACAAGTATTTTTGGATTTTCTTACAGGCTAAATTGTGTCCCTCCACACCTCACATTGAAGTTCTTTTTTTTTTTTTTTTTTTTTTTATACAGAGCCTAAAGCTGTCCCCCTGGGTAAATTGCTGTGGCATTACAGCTCACAGCAACCTCCAACTCCTGGGCTCAAGCAAGTCTCCTGCCTCCGCCTCCCAAGTAGCTGGGACCACAGGCGCCCGCCACAACGCCCGGCTATTTTTTGGTTGCAGCCGTCATTGTTGTTTGGCTGGTCCGGGCTGGGGATTCGAACCCGCCAGCCTAGGTGTACATGGCTGGCGCCTTAGCCGGTTGAGCTATAGGCGCCGAGCCAACAGCTGCTTTCTCATCAGAAACCATGGACACCAGAAGGCAGTAGAATGACATATCAAATTATAGAAAGAACAAAACCAAGATTTGTTTTGTTTGTGCAGTTAGTGCTTTATTCAGTTGTCTTTTAAATTATATAGGAGAAAAAGTTACAAACAAATAAAATCAAATAAGTGATTTATTTTACAAATAAAATCACTGGTAAATATAACAACTAGGTAAATATAAAAAGAAATTTCCATAAATTCCTGGAACCAATAAGTCTATAAGATTTTTTGAGAGGCCTACATTTGTGTATCTGTGTTTTGGTGCATGCCTTCAAAAATGAAAACCAAGAATTTTATATCTAGCAAAACTATCTTTCAATGTGAAGGGAAAAGTAAAACATTCCCACATAAAGAAAAAAAGAACACAGAATCTATCACTAGCCCTAGCTCAACAAAAAAGAAATAAGGCAAGTTCTTCCAACAAAAGGACTGAAATGAAAGGACAATGAGTAGTTATTCCAATTCACATGAAGAAATAAAATCACTGGAAAAGGTAACAACTAGGTAAATATAAAAAAGAACATAAACGTATTTTTTGTTTGTAACTTTTTTCTCCTATATAATTTAAAAGACAACTGAATAAAGCACTAATTTTAAATCTATGCTGATGAACATTCAGTGTATAAGGATATAATATGTATAAAAATAACTGCACAAAAGGAGGGGATAGAATTATAAAGAAGTAAAGTTTTATATGCTATTATAATAAATTGATATTAATATGAACTAGATTGTTATAAGTAAAGATGTTAATTATAATCCCTAGAACAACTACTAAGTACATTTTTTAAAAAGAAGGGAATGAAAATGATACCCTGCTCGGCGCCTATAGCTCAACCGGCTAAGGCGCCAGCCACGTACACCTAAGGTGGCGGGTTCGAATCCCCAGCCTGGACCCGCCAAACAACAATGACGGCTGCAAC
>CAUYTI010005330.1:0-11608 GCA_963575145.1 Galago senegalensis
GAGTAGTTGGTGGGACCACACCTACGGTGCATCTCACAAGGGTACATGTGAAATTTCTAGGTGTAGAATATAAATGTCTTAACACAATAACTAAGAAAATGCCGTGAAGGCTATGTTGACCAGTTTGATGAAAACAGTTCAGATTGTATATAAAACCAGCACATGGTACCCTATGATTGCATTAATGTACACAGCTATGATTTCATTTTTAAAAAAACACTAAGCAAAATACAATTTTATTTTTTTTAATTTCCTACCACCATCTACCTTTATACAAACACATACACTCAACACACACAATTATTGAAGGAAACCTCAATAAAAACCAGGATTTGGAGGAAGGCAGTGAGCTGAATGCCAGCGAGCTGCTGGCATGGAAGTTGGCATCCTTTGTGTCTGCAGCCTCAGGACAGAGCTGCAGGGAGGCAGACTGCACCCCGGCGACCGAAGGAGGGAGCCGGGGACCCATTTGCATAATGCCAATCAGTCTTCCACGTCAGGTCCTCCCAAGAACATGCAGAGGCGATTACCAAGGCAGGCACGATGACTGGTGGAGTCACAGACAAATCAGGGCTCCCGTAAAGGAGTCTGTTGAATCAATAAGGCATACTGTTCAACCAGGGCTGAGAAAAATACCTCATAAAGTAACAGCATTTGTAAAGGTTAATCAATTCAGCTAATTGTAAATGCTCTCAATTGTCAGTCCCTGAGCAGTCCCTTCTCTTTGTAGCTAGTAATTCACTGTGGGACGCAGCGACTACAGAGCAGGAGTGGAGAAAGCAGCGAAAGCAGTCAAATTTCTCATTACTCCGACCGTGTTGTGCTCTGTCGGTGTCTGCAAATGTCAATATATTTACCGCAGGGAGATAGCCTTTTTTCCCTGCTAGCACTTCGTCGCCTCCTTCATTATATACAAAACAAAGTGAAAAGCCTAATTATCTTGGTCTAGGCAGATGGAAAGGAAATCAGGATATTGATCTTTGGGGCAAGGCGAATGAATGACTAATAAGCTGGCAGTTAAAGGCATGGTCTTTCTTTGACAATGGTAAGAAAAAGACATCTTGTTCTCTGCCCAGAACGGACTGACAAAAAGAAAGCGACCCCTTCTGCCAGGCCCGCCCCCTGCCTCGGTTTCCCTAGCAAGAGCAAAACCACAGCGGCATGGATATCAGTGGAGGCTGGAGAAACAGAAATAAGTCATGTTACCTTCAACGATGATGTCAATGTTTTGCCTATAGTTGATGTTCTGTAAATATTCATGGAATAAAGGAGGCAGAAATAGTAACAAAAAAAGAAAGAAAGAAAGAAAGAAAGAAGTCATGTCAGGCAGAAAAACATCAAGATAATTCTACCCTGAAATTATAACCAACTACTTTAATAGAACCAGGGAATGCCTGTCTGTCTTTCAGGCCTTATAATCACAGTAGCCCATATTTCCAGACTGCTGGTGGATGTTCTACTGGGGACATAGATTTCAATTTGTTTTAAAAACTGCTAGAAAAATTCTAGAAAATAATGCTCCAGGATAAATCATAAATTGTCCTAAGAAAAGTCACATTCTCCTTCAGATTTCACATACGTCTTTCCGCTCCTTCCTTTGTAGATGTCTATGGTGTTACATTTCAGAAAATTTTGTTTCCTTCCAGCTATAAAGATCAATCTTCTATATTTAAAAAATATCTAACGATAGGATCCTCTCTAAGCACAAGTTATAAAAGCCAAAAATGAAGTGAGAAACTTCAAATGTTTTGAGATACGGGTAATAACAGGAAATTATGTGTTAATAACTACTTATATGCATTCGTTTATTCTGCCTTTGAATCTAACGATATATATAATTTCCCACGTTGAAACATGAACTGCTGAAACAAGCAGTCAATTTCCTTTTCCTTCATTTGTACCTCAGTAAAACGTAAATGTCTTTTCTTTAGCACTAAGGCTATGGAGAGTTGGCAAGATTTGAAAATATACAAAGAATCACATTCTATTATACAGCCTACGCTTTCAACAACTTGACAGAAGAGCATCTTTATGTGTGTTTCAGTTTAGTGTTATTAATCCAAGACATGGTAAAATTCTAACTAAATCTATCAGACGCCTGTGTTCCTGGCAAACAGTCTGATATTTAGGTACATCAAGTATCGCCGGCACAGAGACCAAGTAGCTTGAAGTGTACAGTCATGTGGACCTGAACAGCCCCAGAAACAAGTGAGAGAAGACAGGGACAACAGTAAGTTGGCATCTGGCACATCACAAGAGATTTTATCCCCCCAATATGTGGGACAATGATAGCTCTGTTTAGGGATGTAGCATGTTTAAAATCAAACTGACTGGGGCATCGTAATAGCGGTGGTACAGTCAGAAAAAAATCTAGGGACTTCTCTAGAGTGAGAAAGCCACTGGTTTGCAGAGGACCTCTGCAAACTCTGATGTTTTGTTTTGTTTTAGAGACAGTCTCACTCTGTCACCCTGGGTTAGCGTGCCATGGTGTCATCATAGCTCACAGCAACCTCAAACTCTTGGGCTCAAGTGATCCCCTGGCCTCAGACTCCCAAGTAGCTGGGACTACAGGTACCTGCCACAATGTCCAGCTAATTTTTCTATTCTTGATAGAAATAGGGTCTCACTCTTGCTCAGGCTGGTCTCAAACTCCTGAACTCAAGCAACCCACCTACAAAGTGCTAGAATTATAAGCATGAGCCAACAGGCCTGATAGGGACTCTGTTCTTAATGAAAATACTTTTATTGACCTATGAGTATGTTTTAAAACATGCTATATTTACTTCTGATAAAGAAAACTTGACTAATCAGGAATGTGTAGAAGCTGCCTTACCCACTCCGAGAGGACAGGTGGGGAAAGACCTCCTCAGCAATGAACCCTCCCAGCCAGCCAGTGTCCCGCCTTCCCCCCACCTCTTCTTCCTTTCTTCCCTTTATCTCTCTCTGTCCCCCCCCCGCTATCCCCACCCCCTCCTTTTCTAAGGTATGTTCCTCTCAATGAACAATAACATTTTTCGTAATTTCAAGAGAAATGTCCTAACATCTATGAAGATGCTGAGAATTCAGAGTAAACTCCCTTAAATACTTTTTAACCTCAAAGGAATGAAATTTCTGGTAAGAGTTCCAAGTACTACAGCCTCATGCAAGCAATGAGCCGGTTCACAAACACCTTCAGGACCCCCATGATTACATTTCATTTACTGATTGCACCTGAGCACTTGGTACCTTCGTCCACTCAGTCCCCACCCACATGGATTCATTCAGAGCCCACACCCCTTTATACGCAATGCAATTTTCTTTCTAGGGGATAAATTTTTACATCAGTTTGATAATTTCTTGAAGTTATACTGGAGTATTTCTCAACTTGCTTCTAAATTAAAGCACTTATTAAAAAACTTTGAAGCACTCTCACAATTTCAAATCGTTATGCACATAGCAATTTAAAATTATGGGAGCAGTTTTATAAGCACTTGAATTTGGAGGTGATCAGAGACCTGAAAATGTGCAATATAGAGTAATTTAAAATTATTAGAGTACTTCACATTTTTTATAAGCTCTTCAGCTGGGAAGTGATCGGGTTCTAACATCTGAGATTGTGCAGTGCAACGTGAAGTACTTCTCAGCCCGAGATTATTCACTCTATTAAATCAAACTGCTTTAATAATTTTAAAGTGGTGTACAGTGAGCATGCCCAGATCTCCAAATTCACTTTTAAATTAAAAATATTTTTCACTTCCAACCTAAAAAAGACACTTATGTGATGAAGCAGCAATTTCCCCATTCAATTTCCCACATCAAACTGCCCTCTTCCCTTTATAGTTTTCCCTTGGCAAAAATAAACACAAAAATATTTGTTCTTTTCCTTAAAAAAAAAAACAAGAAGCATCATACTACAAAACTTCAACAACCTAGTTGTAATTTGAAAATACTTCTATTTTAAAGTCAACTTTAATGTACCACGTTTGTGGATATAACCCTTTTACACCTAAAACAATCCCAGAGTAATATCTCAAGAGGGTTTTAAAGCAGTTAATTGGCTTATGGAAATGTAACATCTCCCACTGAAACATATGGGCGATTCTTCACAACAGGCAGCTTTCTTGCTACCTGAGAAAAATCATATAGACCCTATATACATTCTGAAAAAAAAAAAAAAAACTGCTGACCTGAATGAAATCATGGCGTTCTCATATGATGCTCCCACACTACTCTGGAGTTCAAGAAAAGGACAACATAATAAAATCACGACATCTACTTCACTAGATCTACGTTTGGCAAGCGTGGCTCTCAGATAATTCATTTATGTGATTGGTGTGTTCTTGTAAAATCTTATTTGCACTTATAGTAGCAAAATTAGAGGGTAGATTTCTGGTCTGTATTAATTGTTTCTTTTATAAACATTACTGACCTGTTCAAAGGGATTCTAATCACCTCATAGTAGAATAATGCAATTGCTGGTGTGTTTAAATGCATTTGTTGTTACTTGTATCAGGGATGGATGATTTGAAACCTTATTGTGGTCGTTTTCTCACCCCACATAAACATAATGACAAGTCAAATAGATAGGTAATCTATGAAATCATTTGCAAGCTAATGAACGTTGTTCTCTCTTTACTGTCCAGTGTTGGGAAGTTACTTTCTCTCTTTTCTCTCTCTCTCTCTCTCTCATTCATCTGGATTCTCTCTATAGTCAAATTGGATTTGCTGAAATGTAGACCTTTGTTCTTTAATAATGTTTTGAATTTTATCCATAGGAAAAGTGAGCCTAACTAATGTGTTCACAATCCACAAGTGAACGGGACAACCTGCCCCTCTGTTTGTCTCCAGTGGGGAAGGTACGCTTTAGCTGTTTCTCATGACTCTCCTTGGGGAATTCAGCTCCAAAGCACACATAGGCTGCTCTACTTAAACATCCTTGTAGCTTGCGTGGAAACTGCAAGAGCCACTTCATCTTTCCCTGCTGGTGCTGACTTGAAAACTAAAGCATCCAAGGTGGGAGCGAGGGAGGAGTTGTAAGGTCTTTAACAATGTTCTCTTGGAATAAACTCTCTCATGAGAAACATGCAAGGACATCAGAAGTCAAAGAAGCAGGCGTATTTTGAGAGTGGTTGCAATGACATTTTAAGCTTCATTTCAAAGGCTAGGCACCAAACTCGAAAGGTGAAATTGGGAAATACCACTCCATAGCCCTTTACAAGAAGAAAATAGGACTGCAGAACTTGGATTATAAATTCACTGAAGGAGGGTACACATACTGCCCAGACTCTCGAACCTCCCCCTGGCAATGGACACGACAAATGTTCATCCTTTCAGCGATAGCAACAATAGTGGACTCAGTGGATTTCCCATTGTCACATACCCACCTGTATATTGAAATCAGGGATATTGGCTCTATGAAAATATTTCTGAACTAAACCTAATCAATAACAATGTGAGGTCTGTTCTAATACATCAAAAACTTTCTGAAATTATATACATAATACCTGATACAACACAAAAGCATTTTAAATTCTATAGAATTTACATTTGTCTTTACGTTATGCTCAATTGCCTGGGCTTTTGTGCTATTTCCAACAAAAACTGTTCTGGAAAAAAGACTAAATCTTTCTCACCAATAGATGTTTAGATGGTTTGTATGCACTGAATGGAATTGTCCACTTGACTGTAGTGCCGTAAGCACATATAACCACCCCCAAAATTCAGCAATGCAAACCCCCTCTCTATGTTATTCGTGTTTGGCAACTAAAATTATCTGTCAAGATGCTGAAAAGTCTGATTAAGTAATCATTAACCAAAAGATAGAAGGGGATGATGAATTAGTGTGGGCCTGAACAGGGAGAGAAATTTGGGTTATAAATGGTAGAAAAAAAATCACCCAGGCCTATCAAGGATTCTTGTACCTTAGTGCATTGGAGACAGACAGTAAGTTAAGAAAAACTACAAGATTTTTTTCTCTGTAATACGTAGGTTGACAGGAAATTTCTAAACAAAATTTTTGCCATAATGAAGAGGAGAAAAAGTAAGTTAGGCAATTACGATACCATGGATTTGAAAATCAATATGAATATTTCAAACTAAGTGGCTATTAAATAGAAAGCAAAAATGTGCTCGTAAGACCCATATCAAGAAAGGAATTTAAATGAAAACATAGTACTCACCCACACTTGGACTACGCAAACATAATGAGACATGACAGGCCTGGAACATTTGTCCATGGCTGTGCTCTGGACCTATTATTGTATTTCACCATAGTAATTGCGGCTTTCAGGATCCCTGTGAAAAGGATAAGAGAAGTAATATTGGATGATGCTAATCTGTGGCTCTGCTGTGTACAACATTGACTTTAGTACTGAAACCAGGGAGATAATACTAGAATAAACCCTTTGCACAGACACTGTAAAAACCAGGGTGCACTTTTCAGATAAAAATGTTTTGAATTCATTTGCATTTTCCAGCAGCAGCACCTATGCTCACTCACAGGAGTGTATTTAACATTATTTTATTTAAGAGCCTTGCTAAATAAACAACCATTTCATTAACACGGTGGTGATTTTAAAAGCAAATCTTTGCCTAATGATATGAAATGACCTTTAATTCCTACTGCCTGGTGCATGAGTTAATCTATTTAAGTGAGAGAACATGTTTTGCCAGATTGTGTGAGTCTGACAATTTTTTGAACTAAAGTGAGCCTTTTGAGAATTGAATTCCATTTCCTTCAGGAAAAAAAAAATGTGACTTTCTGGTTCAAAGGAAAAATGCTTAGAAGCCACATTTGAAAGGCTCATAAGGGGTCTGACACATCAAATAGCTCTTAGAAAACAACATTCTGATGAGTTAAGTGTAAATTAATTAGAAACATACAGATTGCTTTTCCCTGGCTATCCACATGGGTTTCAAAGTTGAATTAAGAGTGTTTGACAAAATATGTTTGGAATTTTCATGACCCCAAAGCATAGTAAAGTAGTTCAAGTTGTGTCTGTGAAACAAAGATACTTGTTTCTTCTTTGAGTGATTTCTGCTAACAAGTATCTTAGGAATTACTATTAAAGAATGTAGGGCCGAGGCAGGTATTGCATTTTGAGATCATCAATTGTATCTAAAAGAAGATATTTTCCTTCAAAGAAGTCGATTAAGTCATTAGACATTAATTCCTCTAAAAAAAGAATTATAAGTAAAAGGAAGCACTGAGGTGCTGTGGCTGCAGACCCTTGCCCAGGTAGATAGCCTTTCCATGAAGTTCTCTAGAGGATATTGGATTATAAGAATTTGGTCCAGATAATTTTGTTAAAGGCTTATTAATTATGTATATCCAATTTATAGGGAACGCAAATGGTTAAAGAATGATTGTGGAAATGTACGTAGAAGGAAATACCATCACTAGAGAACGTGCATTTAAACATTACTATCCACAAATATTAATTGTAAACCACATGGCAGTAAGGTGCTAAAAATTAATGGCATTAGAATCCTGAGTGAACATCTTCAGACCTACCACTAAGGAAAAGAAAGAAAGGAAGGAAAGAAGAAAGAAAATAAAGAAAGAAAAAGAAACAAACTTAGAAAGTATAAAATACTCCCTTTTAGGTATTTTATTAAGTGATTTTTTTATTTTTCCAATAGGCTGAGGTAAAAACAGAATGTCCCTTTGAAAACTGAGCACACAGAGAAAACAATTACCTTGGTTTGAGCAGGATCCCTACAGAAAGCAACAAGCCCTTCCAGGAAAAAAAAGTAACCAAACTCAACTACTCCAAATTGTTTAATTCATTCCCTCCCTGGAGGGAGGGAATTTAATTTTGAAGTAATTAATTTACTAAAATGAGTCTTTTTTTTTTTTCAGGCTTTCTCTCAGGGGTTCTTAATTTTTGACATCCCCCCTGTAGGGATGTCAAACTTTTGAGGATACCTAAGGTGGGCTTTATTTAAAAAATAAAATAAAATTATATAATCACAGATTCAAATAACAGATAGAGTGGCTTAAGGAAAGCGTCCTCACTGATGTAGCTGAACTATTTGGGCTAAGTTCATTCCCGAGAGACACTTGGATAGTAAAGCCTTCAAAACATGTGTAGTCTACCTTTTGAAGTTGATTTGGAAGATGTTTCTGGAGTTGACGTGTTTGGCTTGCTGCATGCCTAGTGATATTTGGTAGTACAGTTATATTTAAGAATTCTGTATCCAGTCGGTGTTCGTCTATTTTCTTTGCATTTCATTGCTTTACAGTTCTAGTTTTGATTGTGGGAGATTTGGGAAAGAGCATTAGCAATGAATGAGGGCCTGTCTTCCTGGGTCCTAGAAGCTGTGTGTGTCAGCAGGCGATACATTGCATCGCACAGGCATGCCTTAACAAAACAAATTCATCATTACACAGCCAGGTATTTGTTAAGAAACATTTGCTGTTAAGGATTACTCCTTTGCAGGATCTATACAAGGAAGCTTTCCATTTGTGATGCAAAGTTGGTGATGCATTGGACTAAAAAGATTATCAGGCTTTCATTTTTCTTTCAATACTAAATTATTTTGCTAGAACATTTCCTTAGTTTTTAAATATACTTCAAATTTATATTGAACCTCCAAATCTTAAGGTAAAATATTAGTACTACCAGTTCCCAATTTGCTGATTATCTTTCAAGCATTTAATATCGAGTAGATAAATTTGTAATTCAGAACATTTTTTCCATTAGCAGTTTTCAAAATGCATCACACAACTGGAGTATAATATTAATGACACCAAGGCAGGTAGGCATACCCATGTGGATAAAACATCTCCTAACAGAAGGTCTCCTCTATTCTCCAGCTAAGGATACAGATCAACCTGTCCTTAGTCATACCTGGAATGAATGATATGAGAAGGCAACGACAAAGTGAATTTTTGTGGGCATTATAAATATGACATTTCTCTATAAAGCCTTAAGAAATGGGTTTTCTCTAAGTCCATATTCTCAAATGATGCCCTGACAGAAATGTCCTAGGATATATACAAACACATTCTTTCATAAAAAGTTTCTGTGGTAGAAAAGTTTACACTGGGGAAAAGAATCCCTATTCAATAAATGGTGCTGGGAGAATTGGATAACCACATGTTAAAGACTGAAACTGGGCCCACACATTTCACTACTTAAAAATATTGACTCAAGATGGATAAAACATTTAAATCTAAGACATGAAACAGTAAAAATCCTAGAAGAAAGTGTGGGAAAAACTCTTAATGATGACAGCCTGGGGAAAGATTTTATAAAGAAGTTTTCATTGGAAATCTCAACAACAAAAATAAAAAAAAAAATGGGACTTAACTTGAAAAGCTTCTGCACAGCTAAGGACACAACAGTTAAAGCAAATAGACAACCTTAATGGGAAACGATATTTGCATGGTATGAATCTGACCAAGGATTGATAACTAGAATCTACAGAGAACTCAAATTAATCAACCAGAGCAAATAATCCCATCTACCATTGGGCAAGAGACATGAAGAGAACCCTCTCTGAGGAAGACAGACAAGTGGCTAACAAACATATGAAAAAATGTTCATCATCCTTAATCATCAGATAAATGCAAATCGAAACCACTATGAGATATCACGTAACCCCTGCAAGAAACAGCCCACATCACCAAGTCCCAAAGTTGCAGATGCTGATGAGGATGTGGAATGAGGAGAGCACATTTACACTGCTGGTGGGAATAGAAACTAATACAGCCTCTTTGGAAGGAAGTATGTAGAATCCTCAAAGAACTCAAAAATAGACCTTCCATTTGATCCTACAATCCCATTACTAGGCATCTACCCAGAAGAAAAATAAAAATCATTTTATCATAAGGACATTTGCACTAGATTGTTTGTTGCAGCCCAATTTACAATCACCAAGATATGAAAACAACATAAATTTCCACCAACCCAGAAAAAGATTAATAAACTGTGCTATATGTATACCATGGAATGGTATTGAGTTATAAAAAGATGGAGATGTTACATTTTTTGTATGAACCTGGATAGAGTCAGAGAGCATTCTCTTTAATAAAGTATCATAAGAATGGAAAAGCAAGTATCCAATGTACTCAATACTAACATGAAGCCAGTAGACAATCTAATACATGCTCACATAAGAGAAAAACTCAGTTTAATTCAAGTTGAGAGGAGGAAGAGGAAAGGATAGGGAGAGAAAAGGAGACGGAGGGAAGGAGGAAGAAAATGGGGTGGGGAGAGGGGAGGAAGGAGAGGGATTAGTGTACTCACACTTATTGGGCACAATGTAAGGGTATATGGCACACCTTTGGGGGGCAGGATACAATTATTAGAGGGACTTTACCTAACAAACACAAACTTTGTAATGTAATTGTCTGTACCTTCATATTAATCTGAAATTTTAAAAAAAAGTTTCTGTGGCTAATGAAGTTGAAGAAATGTTAGACTAAACAGAGTTAAGCAGGGTTGTGTGCTCTGAGATTCTCCACGTGGGGGTATGCATTCCCAAAATGACTTTCACTTAGGAGCTTAGAGTTTCCAAAGGGTTTCACAGGCCTTTGGTCATGCTGAAATAGTATGTAGAAATTGTTCTGGTTTAAGAATCCCAAGGGGAAAACCAAGAGGCACTCCCTCCACCAGACCCAGGACAGTGCCTCTGGTCTGGGGCATCTGTCTTCTGTTTGTGCATGTGAATCATTATGTTTTGAGTTCTGACTAGCTTGTCTCTTATTGGGCAAAATAATTTATAAAAATATATTAGCACCGCCTAATGCAAAGACCTACATGATAAGGCCAAAAGAAAAAGAAAAGGGTGTTTATGAGGGAAATAACTTTTACATAATCTGCCTGATAAAATACTGATGGGTTAAGGATAGCATTAGATCCATTGCAGAGAATATTATTGGCTGTGTTGGAAGTGGATAGCAATATTATTCAAAAATATATCAAAGTAATCAACCGTTTACTAGGGACACTGTTTTTTAAAAAAGGAAAAATATTTAGGTGAAAAAGGAAAATAAACTTAGCTTCTAATAGTGTATCGTTGTATTTATGAGGTGCCTTACACATTTCCTACTAGACATTACAGCTCATGTATTGAAGTCACATAGAGAAACGCTAAGGTGTTGGATTACAACCACCTGGAATGTGCTGGGGACTTATAAGTAAGAAACTTGTGGAGTCAATTACTTCTACAAAGCAGTGTTATTACTGTAGTACATACATCTTGGGAAGTGATTTCCTACCTGCCAAAAAGCCAATGATTGTAAAATCCATCTACTGGCTTGGTGCAATTCTTTAGAAGGTGGCATGAATTGTGTGAGTTGCACCACAGTATAGATGAAAAGGAGGCATGCTTTGGGCATTGTGAAGACTACATAGAGACTCAGCGCCTATGGCTCAAGTGGCTAAGGCACCAGCCACGTACACCTAAGGTGGCAGGTTCAAATCTAGCCAGGGCCTGCCAAACAACAATGATGGCTGCAACCAAAAAGAAATAGCCAGGTGTTGTGGCGGGCACCTGTGGTCCCAGCTACTTGGGAGGTGGAGGCAGGAGACTCGCTTGAGCCCAGGAGTTGGAGGTTGCTGTGAGCTGTGATGCCATGGCACTCTACCCAGGGGGACAGCTTGATGCTCTGTCTCAAAAA
>CAUYTI010005334.1:0-27370 GCA_963575145.1 Galago senegalensis
TGACTATGCAAATAACATGAAATTTATGTGAACCAGCTTGATGAAAGTATGTCAAAATGTGTGTGAAGACACTACACTGTACCCCATGTTTGCATTAATGTACACAGCTATCATTTAATAAAAAAATAATAATAATAAAAAGAATGTTTTTAACCACAACAAATAAGTAAGCAAGGAGATGGTCATGTTAATCAGTTAGATGTAAGCATTCCACATTGTATATCAAATCAGCACATTGTGCCCCATAAATGCATTAATGTACACAATTATGATTTAATAAAGAATTTTTATAAAAGAGAAAAGAACCAACCATACAAATAAGCAAGAAACAAAATACATCAATACAAAATAACCAAAAGCTCTAATAACCAAAAATAAGTAACCTCAGTAACAAATGAACGAAGGAACAAAAAAAAAAAAGAAGAAAAGCAAAGAAAAAGAAAGAAGTTACTAACAATGAGAGAAAAAGAAAAAATAATAATAAACTAGTTATATATACATATACATATAAGCACATATATATATATATGGTGAGAGGGTCCAACTTTAGTAGGGTGCAAGACATCAGGTGGCTCTGTAGTTTTAGGGGACAGACCACACAGCTGATAAACTCTCTCTAGATCCCAGGCATAGACCTGATCCCCAACTTAATGTCTACGGTGATCACTTGATTATTTCCTCAGCATTCAAGTTCCACTGGGTTTGGACTCAGATCTCTCCAGACTCTCAGATCTCTCCAGACTCCACGTCTCACCGTGTCCCAAGAAAACACTTCCTGTGGGGTGCAGAGGTCTGATTCCAGCAGACAGAACTAAGATGGCTATGTTCCTATAGGAGGTCCATCCTCAAGACCTTCTCACAACCTTTCCATAATGGCTGATCCCTTGTTGCCAGGACTTTCCCAGAATCACCATCTCTACCACTGCCAAAACTGTGGCAAATCCACTCCAACCAGGTCTTAAATCTGACTGCTATCTACTGTTTGGAAGCGCCCAAGTTCTAAGCAAACTACTCAATGCTCTTCTCCCGAAAACAGAAAACTGCAACAAGGCTTCCTCATCACCCAGATCTTTGTGGCTCCCAGGGTGGCTCTCTGTGGTACCTGCCCCCCATGGCTCCTGCCAGGAGCTCGCACAACAGTTGGCTAGTTTGTCAGACCTGGGCCCTCAGTTCACGCACAGCAACAAGCACGCCACTGCCTCACAGCACACCCTGAGCCACAACTCCAGGTAAAATTTTCTCACCAAATGCAGCCTAAATTTCTCCCATTTTTCAAGATTTAATTCTTAAAGTGAGTCTTTGAGTGACTACCTGAGTGGTGACTGAGAAGCAATAACTTATTATATTTTAATATATTTCATTTCTTGCATCATCAAACAACTGTATGATATAGCCATAATGATCATCATTTTTTCTAATAGAAAACTGAGGCTTAGAAACAAACATTGGCAAGTAGGTGAAAGATTCCAAGGCCCCTGACACCCCTCAATGTGTTCCGTACTTCAAAATGGTTTCCTATATTTTCTGACCAAACTTTCATACTTTCAAAATTTCTAACTTTTTGCTAGACTTAATTAAATTTGTCTTAGTAAGAAACTTAGAGAAAGCAATATCAATAAAATAATTCAGTGTATCAGGGTAAATGATAACCACATTCTCCTTTCAAATATTTTTGCCTTTTCATAAAAGGATGCAATGAGTTAGGTGAGCAAACCACAGCCATGAGTTTTCCCTAAGTTCCTGCATTTACAGCTGTTGCCATTTTCTGTGCCTCTTTCCTCTTTCCATTTCAGAACTCATTTATGTATGAAGACTTTCCTGAAATTGAGACTATAACACATGAGATGCAGAGGAGAAGGTAAAACAGGATCACAGAAGAGTATACTCCAGTGATCATCCCCCTGCAAGGACATCAAACTGAGCAACTATACAGGAAAGGAAACATTCCCAATACCTAAAGAAACCAAGTAAGAGATCACAGTAACTGTTTTTAGCATAAAACAGGTAAAGATGCATTAAAGTGGGTAGGAAGAACAGTCTCACATTGCCTACACTCTCCCTTTAGCAATCCCATGAAGTGCAACATAGAGAATCTGTTGTCTTAAGGGAGGCAGAAGGGAGTATACATGAGATTTTGCCTGGGAACACAGTACCAGCCCCATCTGATCACAGTAAAACACAGCACCAAACAGAACTCCATAGCCTCTGACTCCAGGACAGTGGCCATGGACACTTAGACCCATCTGAAACCAAAAAGGAAACTACTGAAGAAAGATGGTGACAAACAAGGCCAGACTGTGAAGACTAGAATAAATACATAATTCTTCAATGCCCAGACATCTATGTGCATCCGTAAGTATTAAGAACATTCAGAAAAATACAACCTCACCAAATGGAATAAATAAGGCACAAGTGGCCAAACGTGGGGTAGGAGAAAGGGGATGATAAAACTCTCAAACAGATAATTCAAAGTACCTGTTTTGAAAGCACAAATAGCAAAGAGATTCAAATAATAATAATAATAAATACAGAAATCCTGGTTCTGAAAAATACAATAGACAAGTTGAAAAAATGTATGTGTATTTGAGAGTCTGAAATGGAAAAACATACAATGCTCATGGCTAGGAAGAATCAACACTGTTAAAATTTCCATATTACCCAAAGCAGTTTACAAATTTAATGCAATCCCTATCAAAGCACCACTGTCATACTTTAAAGATCTGGAAAAATTAGTACTTTGTTTTATATGGAAACAGACAAAACCTCAAATAACCAAGACATTACTCAGAAATAAAAACAAATCAAAAGGAATCATGCTACCAGACATCAAACTATACTATAAATCTATAGTGATCAAAAGAGCATTGTACTGGCACAAAAATAGAGATGTAGATGTATGGAACAGAATTGAGAACCAAGAGATGAAACCAGACACTTATCATCATTTGATCTTTGATAAGCCTATCAAAAATATACATTGGGGAAAAGATTCCCTATTTAACAAATGGTGCCAGGTGAACTGGCTGGCAACTGGTAGAACACTGAAACTGGATCCACACTTTTCACCATTAACAAAAATTGACTCTTACTGGATAAAAGATTTAAACTTAAGACATGAAACTATAAAGATTCTTGGAAAGAGTACAGGAGAAACACTTGAAGAAATTGGCCTGGAAGAATACTTCATGTATGACGACCCCCTAACCCCCAGGCAATTGAAGCAATACCAAAAATACATTACTGGGATCTGATCAAATTGAAAAGCTTCTGCACATCCAAGAATACAGTAAGTAAAGCAAGCAGATTTCCCTCAGAATGGGAGAGGATATTTGTAATTTATGCCTCTGATAAAGGTTTGATAACCAGAATCCACAGAGAACTCAAACTTATTAATAAGAAAATAACAAGTAATGCCATTTCATTGTGGGCAAGGGACTTGAACAAAAGTTTCTCTGAAGAAGACAGGCACATAACCTACAGACACATGAAAAAATGCTCATCATCTTTAATCATCAGAGAAATGCAAATCAAAATCACTTTGAGATATCATCTAACTCCAGTAAGAGTGGATCACATAACAAAATCCCAAAACTATAGATGTTGGCATGGATATGGAGAAAAGGTAACACTTCTGCACTGCTGGCAGGAGTGCAAGCTAATATATCCCTTTTGGAATGAAGTATGGAAAATACTCAGGTATCTAAAAGTATACCTTCCATTTGATCCTGTAATTCCTCTACTAGGTGTATATCCAAAAGACCAAAAATCACATTATAACAAAGATATTTGTACCAAATTTTTCATTGTAGCTCATTTCATAATAGCTAAGTCATGGATTATTGACTTGACTATTATGCTCATTGACCCTTGAATGGATTAATAAATTGTGGTACATGTATACCATGGAATATTATGGAGCCTTAAAAAAGATGAAGACTTTATCTCTTTTACATTTACATGGATGGAGCTGGAACATATCCTACTTGGTAAAGTATATCAAGAATGGAAGAAAAAAATATCCAGTGTACTCAGTACTATTATGAAAACAATATACAATCACTCATACTTTCACATGAAGAATAGATCACAACTATGGCCTAAGATGAAGGAGGGAGGAGGGGGATCGGAGGGGAGGGGGCAGTCATATCAAGGGAGGGTGAATAGTGGGATCACACCTATGGTGCATAATGCAAGGGTATATGTCAGATCTATTAGTATAGAGTATAAATGTCTTAACACAATAACTAAGTAAACAAAATGAGGTATATATTAACCAGTATGATGTAAGTGTTCCTAATTCTATATGAAATCAGAACAGTGTACCCCATAATTGCATTAATGTATACATGATCTATGTGTTTATGATTTAATAATAAAAATAAATGAAAGAAAAAATGAAAAGCACAAATGATCAAACAGAAGAAAGAATTGGTATGCTCAAACACAGAATATTTGAAAATAGAACTTAAAAAAAAGAAAAAATGAAAAGAAAAAATAAAAAGAGAAAAGAATATAAAGGAACAAGGAGTACTCATAAAATCTATTAGAAAGCACAAAAAAAGTAAGAGTTGTTGGATGAAACAATAAAAATTCTAGAAGAAAGTGTGGTAAAAACTCTTGATGACATTAGACTGGGGGAAGATTTTGTGACAAAGACTTCAGTGGCAATCGCAACAACAAAAAAAATAAATGAATGGAACTTTAAGCTGAAAAGCTTCTGCACAGCTAAGGATACAACAAGTAAAGCAAACAGACAACCTTCAGAATGGGAAAAGTTATTTGCATGTCATGAATATAACAAAGGATTGGTAATAGAATTCAAATTAATCAACAAAAAAGAGCAAACAGATGAGATCGGGTGCATTCAGGGTAGTATGGCCGTAGACTAAAATTGTTCTCCAGGCTTTATAGAATAGGTGTGAGTATACTCAAATAACGTCCAGTTTTCTGTGTTGTGATACAATCATTCATATCATAAATCTTTGTTTACAATCATCATAAATGACTTGTTAAAAATAAATCTTACCATGTATGCATAAAACTTAAAAAAAAAGAGCAAACAATTCCATCACTGGGCAACAGACATGAATGGAAGTATCTCTGAGGAAGACAGATGAATAGCTAACAAACATAAGAAAAAATGCTCATCATCCCTAATCATCAGAGAAATGCAAATCAAAACCACCCTGAGATATCATCTAACCCCAGTGGAAATAGCCTACTTCACAAAATCCCAAAACTGCAGATGCTGGCTTGGATCTGGAGGAAGGGAAACACTTTTACATTGTTGGTGGCACTGCAAACTAATATATCCTTTATAAAAAGAAGTATGGAAAATCCTCAAAGAATTCAAAATAGACCTCCCATTTGATCCCATAATCCCATTATTAGGCATCTAACCAGAGGGAAAAATCATTTTGTCAAAAAGACATTTGAACTAGAATGTTTACCGTGGTTCCCCAAAATGTGGAAACAACCTAAATGCCCATCAACCCAGGAATGGGTTAACCAACTGTGGTATAAGTATACCATGGAATACTATTCAGCCATTAAAAAAGATGGGGCATTTACATCTTTTGTATTAACCAGGATAGAGTTGAAGCACATTCTTCTTAGTAAAGAATCACAAGAATGGAAAAGTAAGTATCCAATGTACTTAATATGAAGCCAGTAGACTATCTAATACATGTCCACACAAGAGAAAAACTCAAATTCAATTCAAATTGTGGGAGATTGGGAGTGGGAATAGGAGAGGGTAAAAGGGAGAATGGAGGGGGGGTTGTGTGCTCCCACTTAATAGGCACAATGCAAGGGTACATAGGACACCTCTTGGGTGTATGATACAACTACAAGGGGGATACTACCTAACAAATGCAAACACTGTAACCTAGTTGTTTGTATCCTCACACTAACCTGAAATAAAAGAGTTGTTAAAGTTGTTAGCCTTCAAAAGGACTACAAGAAAAGAAAGTGGTAGGTATGTTTTTCAAAAAAATAATTACCTAAACCTAAAAACTTTCTAAACCTAAAAATCCAGGTACAGGCTCAGCAGCTATAGCTTAGCAGCTAGGGTGCCAGCCACATACACTGGAGCTGGCAGGTTCGATCCCAGCCCAGGCCTGCCAAACAACAATGACAACTATGACCAAAAAAATAATAGCCAGTCATTGTGGTGGGTGCCTAGAGTCCTAGCTACTTGGGAGGCTGAGGCAAGAGAATCACTTAAGCCCAAGAGAGTTTGAGGTTGCTGTGAGCTGTGATGCCACAGCTGTGAGCTGTGATGCACTCTACTGAGGGTGACATAGTGAGACTCTGTCTCAAAAAATAAAAACCCAGGTACAAGATCACCAAGCAGATTTAACCTAAGTAAGACTACTCCAGGGAATATAATTAAACCTTAAAAGTCAAGGAGAGAAAGGATCATAAATGCAACAAGAGGGAAAAAAAGCAAATAGCATAGGAAGGACCTCTGATATATCTAGCAGCAGACTTCTCAAAACTATTAAGAATAACAACTATAACAAATAGACAATATAAACATATACAAATGGAGAGATCAAAAGTCAAAATAGGGGAAATAAAGTTAAAGTATAGAGATTTGTAGGCTTTTTTTCATTCTTTTCTTTGTTATCAAAAAACAGCTATAGTCAAAAAGACAAACAATAACAAATTGTAATTTGGTGAAAGTCAAAATCTTAAGCATTTTGGTGGGAATGTAAATTATACAACCTTTACAGAAAACTGTGTGAAAGTTCCCCCAACAAACTAAAAATAGAGCTACCAGCAATACAGATTCAGCAATCTACTACTAGGTATAATAACCAAAGGAAATGAAATCAGAATACTGAAGAGACATCTACACCCCATGTTCACTGCAGCAGTGTTCAAAATATCCAAGATATGGAATCAAACTATATGTCCATCTAGACATGAATAGGTAAACAAAATGTGATATATATGTGAAAAGCTATGAAAATTTAGAGACAGACTATGTTATGGTCCATTATTGCATTTTTAAGAAATACAGTCAATAATGTCTTTTCTGGTTCACCCATGCAAGTTTCAGTTTGCCTGGCTTACCGTTTTTGCTGGGAGAGCTTCATTTATATCTGCATAGATTATATGTTTCAATTTTTGTGTGTCTCAAAACATTCATAATGACCCACATATCACATGCACATGGAGTAGAAGAATTAATATTGGTATAATGACCATACTTCCTGATGGAATGTATATATTCATTGAAATCCTTATCAAAATATTAAATACCAGTGATATTCTTCACAAAAATAGAAAAATCAATCCTAAAATTTGTAGGGAACACCAAAAGACCCAGAATAGCCAAACCAATACCACAAAGAACATCACTACAGGTATGATAATATCTTACTTCAAAATATACTACAAAACTGTAGCCAAAAATTCAGAATAGTATTGGCATAAAAACATACACATAGACCAATGGAACAGAATAGAAAACCCAGAAATTAACTCATCTATTTATAAGCCAAATGATTTTCTTCAAAGGTACCAAGAACATATACTGGTTGTGGAAATAATTGAATACCCATATGCATAAGAATGAAACTGGAACATCAACTCAAAATCAATGAAGAATTTAAACACAAGGCCCAAAACTATAAAACTACCAGGAGTATACTGAGGGGAACAACGGTAGAGTCAGAAGATGGGTCCCTAAGAAGAAGAAGAGGCCAGTCCTGAAACTGGAAAGGTTTTGTTAGAACACAAGAGAAAAAGAGCAGAGTGGAGTATGACCAGAAATCAGTGTTCACATAGTTTCAAGAAGCTTTTATTATCCTTAATGAGTAGGGAAGCTTTTATTATCCCTAATCAGTAGGGGGCCTCTAGAGGGACTCGTCTTCTATTGTAGAGGGACTGATTTTAACTTAGGGCAAATAATTACTCCCTTGATTGGTTGCCAGTCAACAACTGACAACTGTTCTGTTGTTTCCCAGGAACACTGACCTTGAAGCATGGGGGTGCAGTGTTTGCTGTGATCATACAGTTTTGGTTTTGGCCTGCTTTCTCTCACCAGCTGTTTTCTAAAATAGCCGTATTCTTGTCATGGTTGTAAGGATTTCTTTCCCATAAAATCATGGAGGAAATATTTCAGGACATTGTTCTAGGTAAAACTTTATGGGTACAACTTGGAAAGCACATACAACATAAACAAAAATAGACAAGTGGAACTATATTAAACTAAAAGGCTGCCTCTGCACAGAAAAGGAAACAGTCAGCAGATTGAAAAGACAACCATCAGGAAATGAACAGACATTTCTCAAGAGAAAACATACAAATGGCCAAAAGAAAGCTGGATGTAGTGGCTCACACCTATAATCCTAGCACTCTGGGAGGCTGAGGAGAGTGGATTGCTTGTGTTCCTGAGTTTGAGACCACCTGAGCAAAAGCAAGACACCATCTCTACTAAAAATAGAAAAACTATTCCTTTTATTAGGTATATTCCCAGATGACCAAAAATCGCATTACAACAAAGATATTTGTATCAGAGTGTTTATTGCAGTCCAATTCATAATTGCCAGGTCATGGAAGAAGCCCCGGTGCCCATCAATCCACGAATGGATTAACAAACTGTGGCATTTGTACACCATGGAATACTATGCAGCCATAGAGAAAGATGGAGATTTTACATCCTTCATATTTACATGGATAGAGCTGGAAAATGTTCTTCTGAGCAAAGTATCACAAGAATGGAAGAAAAATTATCCAATGTACACACCTGTATTATGAAACTAATTTATACCTTTTATATGTAAGCTATAACCTAATAACAGCCTAAGAATATGGGAAGGGGAGTAGAGGGGGATTGGAGGGGTCACTGCTGAGGTTTATCTTACAAGGGTACAAGTGAATCTTTCTAAGAGCAGAATGTGAATATTTTAAAATGATAACTAAGCAAATGACATGATGGCTATGTTAACCAGTTTGATGGAAGTGTTTCAGATTGTGTGTGAAAACCTCACACTGTACCCTAAAAGTGCATTAATGTACATAGTTACCATTCAATAAAAAATAAAAAAGAAAAGAAAAAATAAATCATTTTACCATAAGGACATATGCACTTGAATATTTATAGCAGCCCAATTTACAATTGCAAAAATGTGGAAGCAAGCCAAGTGTTCTTTAACACATGAATGGAATGATAAATGCTGTTATATGTATACCATGGAATACTATTCACCCACAAAAAGATGGATATTTTTATATCCTTTGTTATAACTTAGATGAATTTGGAGAACACTGTCTCAAGTAAAGTATCACAAGAATGGAAAGACAGGCATCTTATGTCCTCAATACTAATTTTAAACTTGTAAATTAACAACAAGATGCTCACATGAGAGAGAAAAACTCAATTGAATCCAGTAGCAGGGAGGGGGAAGGAAGAGTCACTGACTTCCTTCCCAGTGGGAACAATGTGCAGGTGTATACACAATGTGCAGGTGAGACTTTGTGTCCCACACAGTCTCTGTGAGAGACATAGCTACAAATTAGACTTTGCCTTACACATACAAGCAACGTGGCCTAAGTATATGTACCCTCATATTAATTAGAAAATTTTTTTAAAAGACTGACAATGTAGAATAAAGTATACTCCTTTGTGATAAAATACATCTTTTGATAATGTTTTATATTTTTTTATTTAAAATTTCAATTGCACATTATATATAAATTCATTCATGCTAAAATTATTTTCGAGGTTCTGAAGATATGTCAGGCATTTACAGATAAAAGAGATGCAAAAAGAATAAGATAATGTTCTCACTCTTAAGAAAGATGTAATCTAGGGAGGTGGAGCAAGAGTGTGGAGGGATGCATCTCTGGATCAACTCTCCTCGCATTTTTAGGTGAGAGTTGGGGTGCTGGATCCTTCTCTGCATGGAGTATTGGCACAAGCAGGCAACATAGGCTGTGCAGCAAAGAGGTGGATTGCTGGACTGAAATTGTGACCCAAAGCCATGGTATTTGCCAGAGAAAACTCGGTGCCACAGCTGAAGTGGCCCTAGCCATGCCAGGGGCCAGTGGCCTGCAATGACAGCAACCTCCCTCTGCCCCACAGAGGACTACTGTTCCCAATCAGTGGGGAGTTTGGATGTTTTGCAGAGAATGTGGTGAGGTGTGGACTCCTGCGCAGAATTCAGTGACCATACAGGGGAGCCGTTTGGACCCTGTTTGGAGAGTCAGGTGTCTAGGCGTCTGGACAGAAAAGTGAGGGGAAATGACCCTGCTTAGGAAACAGACAAACGTTGTAACTTTAGATAAGTCTTTGTGGCGCCAGGCTGAAGCAATGAGTGACAGTGGCAACCAAACCCTCCCCTACAGAGACGGAAAAGTCTTCTGTGCTCTGCACTGAGTCTGCAGGCATCTGTGGTGGCCAGCACCTCCCCCGCAGAGGTTGAGGGCTCTTCTGTGCTCTTCACTGAGTCCACAGGCATCTGCTGTGGCTGGCCCCTCTTCACGGAGGCTGAGTGCACTTTTGTGCTCTGTGTGGAGTCTGTGGGCTTTGGCAGTGGCCGGCCCCTCTCGCTGAGGCTGAGGACACTTTTGTGCTCCATGATGAATCCTCAGGCATCAGTGCCAACCAGTTCCTTCCTCATGGAAGATTACAGTTTCCCAGACGGAGGGGAAACTAGGAGTTGAGTGGATAATCTGGTGAATCGTAGACTCCTGTGCTGAATTTGGAGGGCAGAGGAGTGTCATCTGGAACAAGACAGGCGAGGCTGTGTGGCCAGTCAGGAAGCAGACATATTGTAAAACTCCAAAAAGGGCATCTCCATAGCACCGCTTCCTATGAACCAGTTGCTGAGATTGCATACAGCAGTCTAATAGAGTTTTTTTTGTTTATTTGTTTATTTGTCTGTTTTTCTTTTCCTCTTTTTTCTCTTTTATTTTTTCTTTCTTTTTTATCATTTTATGATTACCTTTTTTTCTGTTTGTTTGTTTCTCTTTTATCTGTTTGTTTACTAGTTTCTGATTATCTGTGCATCTGTGTACTTGTGTTTCTGGTAATATTTTTGAGTGTTTATTTGTTCTTTTGTGTCAATGTGTTTTATACTTTGCTAAATCTCTGGGTTGGCTATTTTCCCTAACTCCAACTTTCACATTCAACAAGAATGTGGAGGAACAGGGGCTGAGGGCAGACTGGAGCTAGTTTTCAACAAAAACTCCAGTCCAGGGGGAGAGATAATGGCCAAAAAGTACCCAATGAAGCTGAAGGAGAACTGAGCTGAGAGAAGAGATAAATAAATGCACATTTTCCCCATCCCCTGCACTCCTGTTCGGTGGCAGGGAGCTTCCCCGCTACCCCTGCCACTCTCACTGGGCACCAGGTGGCCAGAGACCCACTGTTTGTTTGTTTCAGCCCCCACGCTTTCCTGGTGGCAGGCAGCTTCCCCACTGCTCCTGCCACTCTCTCTGGGCACCAGGTGACCAGAGACCTGTTGATTGCTTTTGCCCCATGTTCCCCTGGTGGCAGGCAGATTCCCCACTACTCCTGCCACTCTCGCCAGACCCAGGCAGCCCAACAAGTGCAAGGGAATGGTCACTTGAGAGGGATCCATACTAGAGCAGTGGTACCCCGAGGTGAAGAACAGCAGCCTCAGCAGCAGGAACAATAAGGTTCACACATCTGAGGCTTTTCCAGAGAGACACGCCCTATCTCTCTGGGCATCCAGAGGAAGCTGGCATTTTGTCTGGTGACAGCCACTGGAGGAACAGTTCTGGAATGGACTCCAAATAGTGTAAATTCAGCGTGGGTCAGAATCAGCAGAAAAACTCAGGGAACATGAATAACCAGAGTATATCAACTCCCCCATGGAAAAATGGGGCAGATGCAATTAAAGACCCCATCCATAAACAGATGGCTGAGATGTCAGAAATTAAATTCAGAATTTGGATAGCAAATAAAATTAACAGAATGGAAGAAAGGAGAAAATTAGAATTTCAAGAAATTATTCAAAAGATGTCTCAAGAATTAACTGATTTCAAAGATAAAATGACCAAAGATTTTGAAACACTGAGACAAGAGGTTGAAGCCCTCAAAAATCTGAAAAGTATGGTAGAATCCCTTGGTAACAGAATGGAGCAGGCAGAAAAAGATCTCTGACATTGAAGACAAAGCTTTTGAACATGTCTAAGCACACAAAGATGAACAGAAATGGAGAGTAAAAATAGATCTTTCTCTCAGAGAGCTCTCAGATAATTCAAAGAAAATTAATATTTGCCTTATAATAATCCCTCAACGCTACAAAGTTTCTTCACTAAACACAGAGGCTTTATTCATGAAATTATCAAAGAGAACTGTCCAGATATGCCAAGAGATTCTGAAATCCAGACAGCAAATAGTTTCAGGACTCCAGTACAACTCAACCTGAACAAGACATCCCCCAGCCACATCGTAATTAACTTCAATACAGTTAATATGAAAGAGAAAATTCATAAAGCACTTAGATGTAAGAAAACTATAACCTACAAGGGGGAGAATATTAGAATGACTGCAGATCTCCCTGCTGAAATCGTTCAGGCTAGAAAAGGGGGGTCATCAACTTTTAATCTCCTAAAATAAAACAACTTTCAACCCAGGATCCTGTATCCAGCTAAACTGAGTTTCATCTATGACGGAGAAATTAAATACTTTAACGATGGTCACATATTGAAGAAATTTGCCATCACTAAACCAGCTCTCCAAGAAATTCTCAAACCTATCCTCTATAATGACCAGTGCAATCTGCCACGACAAAAGTAAACTCACTCAGAAACTTTTGATCAAATGATAGATGGGTCAGAGACAATATCAAGAAGAAAATTACCAAATTTGTAGAACAAAACAATAATGAAGACACGAGTTATCAGAACCTCTGGGATACTGCAAAGGCAATCCTAAGAGGGAAATTTATAGCATTGCAAGCCTTACTCAAGAGAATGGAAAGAGAGGAAGTTAGCAAATAAATGGGACATCTCAAGCAACTGGAAAAGGAAGAACATTCCAATCGCAAATCTAGCAGAAGAAAAGAAATAATGAAAATTAAAGTTAGTGAGTTAGTTAGTCTGAAGTTAGTGAGTTATCTCACTTGATATTCACAGTCAGTTACAGATTGAACCCCTTGTCCTACTCTTTCCCCCCTTCTCACTACTGCACTTGACTAGTCTTAAAAAAAATTAAAGCAGAATTAAATGAAATTGAAAACAAAAGAATTATACAACATATCAATAAATCAAAAAGTTGGTTTTTTGAAAAGGTCAATAAAATAGATAAACCTTTGGCCAGCTTAACCAAGAAAAAAAGAGTTAACTCTCTAATCTCGTCAATCAGAAACAGTAAAGATGAAATAATGACAGACCCCTAAGCAACTCAAACAATCCTCAATGAATATTACAAGAAACTTTATGCCCAAAAATATAAAAATCTGAAGGAAATCAACCAATACTTGAAAGTACGCCACCTCCCAAAACTCAGCCACAATGAAGTGGAAATGTTGAGCAGGCCTATACCAAGTTCTGAACTACCATCAACTATACAAAATCTCCCTAAAAATAAAAGCCCAGAACCAGATGGCTTCACATCAGAATTCTACCAAACCTTTAAAGAGGAACTAGTACCAGTATTACTCAACCTTTTCCAAAATATAGAAAAAGATGGAATACTACCCAACACGTTCTATGAGACAAACATCACCTTGATACCCAAACCAAGAAAAGATCCAACAAGAAAAGAAAATTATAGACTAATATCACTAATGAACACTGATGTGAAAATATTCAACAAGATCCTAACCAACAGAATCCAGCAACACATCAAACAAATTATACACCACGACCAAGTGGGTTTTATCACAGGATAACAAGGATGGTTCAACATACTTAAAGCTATAAATATAATTCATCACATAAACAAATTAAGAAACAAAGACTATATGATTCTCTCAATCGATGCAGAAATAGCTGTTGATAATATCCAGCATCCCTTCATGATCAAAACACTTAAGAAAATTGGTATAGAAAGGACATTTCTTAAACGGATACAGGCCATCTATAGCAAACCCACAGCCAATATCGTATCGAATGGAGTTAAACTGATATCATTTCCACTCAGATCAGGAATCAGGCAAGGTTGCCCATTTCTCCATTGCTCTTTAACATTGTAATATAAGTTTTAGCCATTGCAATTAGGGAAGAAAAAGTGATCAAGGGTATCCATATAGGGTCAGAAGAGATTAAACTTTCACTTTTCACAGATGACATGATATTATATCTGGAAAACAACAGAGATTCAACTATAAAACTCTTTGAAGTGATCAAGGAATACAGTAGTGTCTTAGGTTACAAAATCAACACTCATAAATCAGTATCCTTTATATATACCAACAGCAGCCAAGCTGAAAAAACAGTGAAGGACTCCATTCCGTTCACAGTAGTGCTAAAGAAGATGAAATATTTGGGAGTTTACCTAACAAGGGATGTGAAAGATGTCTATAAAGAAAACTATGAAACTCTAAGGAAAGAAATAGCTGAAAATGTTAACAAATGGAAAAATATACCATGCTCATGGCTGTGAAGAATCAACATTGTTAAAATGTCAATATTGCCCAAAGCAATATATAATTTTAATGCAATGCCTATTAAAGCTCTACTGTCATACTTCAAAGATTTTGAAAAAATAATACTTCATTTTATATGGAATCAGAAAAACCTCAAATAGCAAAGACATTACTCAAAAATAAAAACAAAGTAGGAGGAATCATGCTACCAGACCGCAGATTATACTACAAATCAATAGTGATTAAAACAACATGGTACGGGAACAAAAAAAGAGAGATATATGTATGGAACAGAATAGATAGCTAACAGATGAATCCCGCTACTTACTGTTATCTGATCTTTGACAAGCCAATTAAAAACATTGAGTGGGGAAAAGATTCCCTATTTAACAAATGGTGCTGGGCAAACTGCCTGGCAACCTGTAGAAGACTGAAACTGGACCCACACCTTTCACCATTAACTAGCATAGACTCTCACTGAATTAAAGATTTAAACTTAAGACATGAAACCATAAAAATACTAGAAGAAAGTATAGGGAAAACAATTGAAGAAATCAGCCTGGGTGAATATTTTATGAGGAGGACCCCTTGGGCAATTGAAGCAACATCAAAAATACACCATTAGGACCTGATCAAAAAGCTTCTGTGCAGCCAAGAACACAGTAGGTAAAGTAAACAGACAGCCCTCAGAATGGGAGAAGATATTTTCAGGTTATTTCTCTGAAAAGGTTTAATAACCAGAATCCACAGAGAACTCAAACGTCTTAGCAAGAAAAGATCAATTATCCCATCTCAGGCTGAGCAAGGGACTTGAAAAGAAATTTCTCTAATGAAGATAGGTGCATGGCCTACAGATATATGAAAAAATGCTCACCGTCCTTAATCATCAGAGAAATGCAAATCAAAACTACTCTGAGATGTCACCTAACTCCAGTAACATTAGCCCATATCACAAAATCCCCAGACCAGAGATGCTTATGTGGATGTGGAGAAAAGGGAACACTTCTACACTGCTGGTGGGAATGAAAACTAATACATTTATTTTGGAAAGACATCTGGAGAACACTTAGATAACTAAAAATAGACCTGCCATGTGATCTTGCAATTCCTTTATTAGGTACATATTCAGAAGACCAAAATCCAAATTACAAAAAAGATATTTGTATAAGAATGTTTATTGCATCCCAATTCATAATAGCCAGGTCATGGAAGAAGCCCAAGTGCCCTTCGATCTACAAATGGATCAATAAACTGTGATATATGTACACCATGGAATACTATGCAGCCATAAAGAAAGATGGAGACTTTACGTCCTTCATGTTCATGTGGATGGAGCTGGAAAATGTTCTTCTTAGTAAAGTATCACAAGAATGGAATAAAAAGTATCCAAAGTACACAGCCCTACTCTGAAACTAATTTATAGCTTTCATATGAAAATTATAACCTAATTATAGCCTAAGAATATGGGGAGGGGGTTGAGGGAAGGGAAAGGAGGGGGTGGATGGGTGGAGGGAGGGTGATTAGTGGCATCACCTCTACAGTTTATCTTACAAGGGTACAAGGGAATCTTTCTAAAAGTAGAATATAAACATCTTAACATAATAACTAAGAAATGACATAAAGGCTATGTTAACCAGTTTGATGAAAATATTTCAAATTGTATATGAAAACACCACACTGTACCCTATGATTGCATTAATGTACACAGCTATTATTTAATAAAAAATAAAAAGATATACCAATGGAAAATTTTTAAAAAGATGTATTCTAGTTTAAGCACACTATGTATTGAATCCCCAAAATTCATGTTTCACTCTTTGAAAGATGTAATCTGGTTTAAGCACATTCTGTATACTATCCCCTCAAAATTCATATGTTAACTCCAAATATGTTTGAAGTAACAAACTAATTAGCATCTATTGAGATTATAAGGGTGGAACCCTGATCCTATAGGTTTAGTGCCTTTATGAGAAGAGAGCTACTTTTCTTATGTCCACACACTCGATCTCTCTTTCTCTTGTTTGTGAGGACACAGAAAGATGGCTGCTGTCTGTATGTTCAGAAGAGAACCCTTACTAGAAATCTAATTGGCAAGAATCTTGAACTTGGACTTTCCAGCCTCTAGAACTGTAAGGAATACATTTCTATTGCTTAAACCACCTAGTCTATGGTATATTGTTAAGTCAGCCTGAGAAGACTGACAGCATGGCAGCTAGATTTTATCTCATTTGCAAAGCTACTTAACTTAAAGTAGCTTTCTGGAGTGCTATGGTGGGAAGAAATAAATCTGATTTTAAGTTTATAGTGTCCAATATTGTAGCCATTAACGAGATGTGGCTTTTCAAATACATATTAATTTAAACCAAGTAAAATTAAAAATTTGGTTCAATTACACTAGACACATTTTAAGTGTACAAATATACTGTGAACTGTGTGGGAAATGCAGAATATAGAACATTTTCATCATCAAAGAAAGTCCAATGAGGAAACACTGTTCTTAGTACTAGGGAAAAAAAGGAGTCAGGATTACAGAAATTTTCTTTCTAAAAATACAGGAATAAAAGAAAAACAACAACAACAACAAAACAATAGTTCAACATAGGAGGAAAAAAGAAACATTAGCAACCTTTCCCCCTAAGAAAGGAATACAAAAATATAGCTTTATAAAAGAGAAAGTTTAAAAGGCTCACAAGTTCTCCCTACTCATATTCACAGAAGCATTACAAAAAAGAAGGCATGCATACACGATCTTAAAAATGTTAAATAATTACCCAACTGAAAATCAGTTTACCAAGAATATGATTAGGGAGCTCATGGAATAATTAAGAAAGACAAGATGTTTCAGAGGTCAAAGAAATCTCAACTTCCTCAGAGTTGCAACAGGACAGAATTTCTCCTCTATGGGGAAAGCTAAAAGCAAAGATTGAAATAACATCAACATAGAGCTAATTAGCTTCAGATTAAATAAAGGGCTAATTGTAAAAGGAAACAAGAAAGAAAGAATCATTGTAGTAATTCTCAACAACACTGCTAGTAGCATTTGAAAGGAACAATTCTTTCATGTACAAAACTGTCTAGAACACTGTAAGATGTTTTGGATCCCTGGTATTTGGCTACTAAATGCCAATAATGTCCCAATCACTGAGAAAATAAAAATGGCCCCTACATGTGACTAACCAGCTTGCCCAGAACCATAAGGTTCTTTTCCCCAATTTATGCTTTTTTTGGTACATCGAATATCAGAAGGTAATATGTGACTCACTTCATCTCTAAGTTCTCATTTCTATTCCATGGTTCTATAGTCTATTTTTGTGCCAATGCCATGTTGTTTTGATCACTATAGACTTGTAGTATAACCTGAAGTCTAGTAATGTGATGCCTCCAGATTTATTTTTGCTTCTTAAATTGTGTTGGTATTTGGGTTTTTTTTTTTTTTCTGGTTCCATGTGAAATGCAGTACTAGGTTTTCAAATTCTTCAAAGTATGAAATTGGTGATTTCATTGGGATTGCCTTAAATCTGTAGATCTCTCTGGGTAGTATGGACATTTTAACAATCTTAATTCTTCTTAGCCGTGATCATCGTATGTTCTTCCATTTGTTAACATCTTCTGCTATTTCTTTTCTTGGGGTTTCCTAGTTCTCTCTATAGAGATCCTTCAGTCCTTTCTTAAGTATATTCTGAGGTACTCTTTGAAGCTAATGTGAAGGATATTGTGTCATTGATTTGATTCTCAGCTTGAATGTAATTGGTGGATATGAAGGCTACTGATTTGTGGACATTGATTTTGTATCCCGAGACATTACTATATTCCTTAATCACTTGTAGCCACTTGTGCTTGATTCCTTAGTGTTTCCTAAGTATAAATTTATATCATCCACAAACAGTGAAAGTTTGACCTCCTTTTTCCCCATTGGAATATCCTTTATATCCTTCTCTTGCCTGATTGCATTGGCTAGAACGTATAGCAGTATGTTGAAGAGCGGTAGTGACCCTTGTCAGGTTCCAGTTCTAAATGGAAAATCCTTTCAGTTTTACTATATTCAGTATGATATTTGCTGTGGGTTTGTTATAGATGGCCTCTGTCAGTTTAAGAAAAGTCCCGTTTATGTCTATTTTTTTAAGTGTTCTTGATAGAAAAGGATGTTGAATTTTTTTAATGCTTTTTCTGCATCTATTGAGAGGATCATATGGTCTTTGTTTTTGCTTCTATTTATGTGATGAATTACATTTATGGATTTATGTATGTTGAACCAACTTTTTTGTATCCCTGAGATACAGCCCACCTAATGAATAGCTGCATTTAGCTCAGTAAGATTTTATTGACTATTGTTGTGTCTATATTCATTAATGATATTAGTCTACAGTTTTCACCCCTCATCACTTACAAAAATTGACTCTCACTAGATAAAAGATTTAACACAAATTGACAATATTAGCCTGGGAAAGATTTTATAAATAAGACTCCCTTGGCAATTGAAGCAACACCAAAAATAAATAAATGGAACATTATCAAGCTAAAAAGCTTCTGTACGGCTATGAGTAGAAAAACTAAAGCTATCAGACAACCTTGAGAATGGGAGAAGATATTTACATGATGCAAATCTGATAAAAGGCTGATAACTAGAAATTACAAATAGTTAATCAACAACAACAAAAAAGAGCAAATAATTCCATCTATCACTGGGCAAGATACATAAACAGAACCTTCTCCAAAGACAGATAAAAGGTCAACAAACAAATAAAAAAATGCTCATTAGCCCTAATCATAAGAGAAATGCAAATTAAAACCACCCTGAGATATCACCTAACCCCAGTAAAATTAGCCCTCATCACAAAGTCCCAAAGCTGCAGATGCTGTTGTGAATGTGGAGAGAAGTGAACACTTTTACACTGAAGTTGAGTTTACAAATTAATACAGCCTCTATGGAAAGAGACATGGAGAATCCTTGAAGAACTAAAAGTAGACCTTCCATTAGATCCCACAATGCCATTACTTGGTATTGACCCAGAAGAAATAAAATCATTTTACCATAAGGACATTGGCACTAGAATGTTTATCTCAGCTCAGTTCATAGTTGCCAAGATGTGGAATCAATCCAAGAGCCCGCTAACTCACGAATGGATTAATAAACTGTGGTATTATATACCATAGAAGACTATTAAGCCATAAAGAATGATGGAGACTTTACATCTTTTATATTAACTTGGATGGAGTTGAAGAACATTATTTTTAGTAAAATATCACAAGAATGGAAAAACAAGTATCCACTGTACCTATAGGAAACCAATAGAAAGCATCTATACACCTACAAAAGAAACAATACAATTAAATTCAAGAAAGGTGAAGGGGAGGAAGGAGGAGACTGGTGAGTTCTCACCTAAGGTGCACAATGTAAGGGTATACAGCATAACCCTGGTGAAGGGCACAACTACAACTTTAACTTTTCTTAACAAGCACAAACAATGTAACCTAATCATTTGTATCCACATATTAATCTGAAATAAAAAAAAAACAGAAATGGCCTTTAAAATCTAAAAAAATTCTCCTAGAGAGATAGTACCATTCCCTTATTTGATAAAATCCAGAAGTCTGAGCTTATAAAAAGTCTAGGCAGGAGTCAATATATCTGCATGGGCTAATAACATAGGATCAAGGTTGTAAAATGAACAAAATGCCATTCTGACAGGCATTTGACCAGAGTTGTTGGTGACTCATTAAATTTATCTTCTTAATGTTTTGAAGTATTTTTAAAGCTATAACAGCATTAACATTTAATTACTAAGTTAGAAATAAATTCTACATCTTGTTTTAACCTAAAAATGTTACAGTAACAATCAGGATCTTCTTGCCATTCAGGTTGTCCTATTCAGAGAAGGTATGGGTTAAATTCATAATCACTTCTTGTGACTGCTGTAATGTATCAGCTCTAATTTAGAGGTTTAAAAAGTTATAAATTTATGACTTACAGTTCTAGAAGTCAGAAATGGTTCTTACCGGGCTAAAATCAAGGTGTTCTAGGGGGTTGCAACCTCCTGAAGACTGTAGGGAGAATCCATTTTCTTCTCTTCCAACTTCAAGTGGCTGCCAGATTCCTTGACTTTCTTCTATCTTTAAGTTAGCAATGTCAGGCCAACACCTCCTCATGTGATTGTCTTATGATTCCATTGGGCTCTCAAGATAATTGAGGAAAATTGATTATACATTTCAAGCCTGGCTGGTTAGGAAACAAAGCTGCCTAGTCAGAGACAAGATACAGTTCGAACTTGAAAAGTGAGGTTCTTAAAATTTTAGGAAAATTCTTGGTTTGATCTAATTATGTAGTTTAAACACAGGTTATTCTACTTAAGAAAACTATCATAAAGGAAATTACTATTGAGAGAATTTTATTTTTTTAATTGCATAACAGAAAAGAAATAGAATATTTTTACAAAATATTCTTTATGTGTTGGCCAACTCTGTGAAATATTGTAATGAATATTTTGTAAATAAAGGTGCATTTAGCTACAATTTTATATGTATGGTGACTTTTTTTTTTTTTTTTTTGAGACAGAGCCTCAAGCTGTCCCCCTGGGTAGAGTGCCATGGCATTACAGCTCACAGCAACCTCCAACTCCCGCGCTCAAGCGAGTCTCCTGCCTCCGCCTCCCAAGTAGCTGGGACCACAGGCACCCGCCACAACGCCCGGCTATTTTTTGGTTGCAGCCGTCATTGTTGTTTGGCCAGTCCGGGCTGGGGATTCGAACCCGCCACCTTAGGTCTATGTGGCTGGCGCCTTAGCTGGTTGAGCTATAGGCGCTGAGCCTGTATGGTGACTTTAGGGTTAACTTTTGGGAGACCCTGCACGCTCCACAATCTATACTAGATTCACTTAAGTGTTCAATGAAAGACATATTTTAAAATATGTTATCAATTTTAATGATATTTAACTTTATCCTCATACTTATTTCAGATATTTTATTACCTTTTTATGTACTTTTTTTGTTTCATACTATCATTTTATTATATCATACAGATCTCTAGTATTGTGTGGGAATATTTTATTGAATAAATACTTGAATAATCTCATTTCTTGCTGTGAAATAAAAGTCTGCTCTTGGTATCTTGATCTTTTTATGCATCAAGAGGAAGATAACTAGCAATATTTATTACAAATATTGTTAGGTTATTGCTTCAGAAAGCCCCTTCCCCCAAAAAAGCCATTTCCTGCCCTTAAAGTTACAACTCCTCCCCTAGCACAGGGAGTAGCCTACTTACCTCATCACCCTGTTCCAATTTCCCGCTGCTTGCCCTAATGGCTCTTTCCACCACATCAATAACTCTTTATTGGTTATCTCACCAGCCCGTCACCATTCTAAAACGTCCCTATATAATATGTTCCCCCCACCTCTCTCTCTCCCACCTCTCTCTGCCTTTCTTCTCTGCTCTCTCTCTTTTCCACCTGTCCCCCCTCGCTCTTCTCTACTCTATTCTCTCTCTCTCTTCTTTTCCCCACTCTCTCCTTATCTCTCTCTCTTCTTTTCTCTTTTCTTTTCTCTCCTCCTTGGTGCCACTCTGTAGCATCCCTCCTGTGGTCTGTAAAATCTCTGCTGGTCGAAGTGCCTCTCTTTCAAATATAATGTCTTGACTATTTTTGTCTTTTGGTGAGATCAGCAAAACCTCTTTAGGTGAGATCTCTCTTTTGGTGAGATCAGTCTAACCTCTTTAGTCTGTGTACTCAATATTAGGATTGTTTCTGTTGGCTATATTGTTTTTCAAAGTAATTGAAAATGTCTAATCACTCACAAAATAGAAGAAGCTCAATGACCAACAGATAAAGAAATTAATGCAAATTGTAAATTGTTTTGAATGTTCATGCACAATTGTAAAAGTGTATGTTCCTATCTGAATTCCATGGTTGGAGACTGAGAATGATTGAAATAAGAACTAGTGAACTTTATGCCTCGTTAACAAAGTATCTTGTTAGAATACCATATTTTATTTGTGTTACTGTCAATATTTCTCTTGGGGAAAATGCACACTGTTTATTATTTTTATAGAGTCAGAAAATGTTTCAGATTTCTTTGAAATAAATATTTTTCAATAAGACTAACATCATTTATAGTATCTGAGGACCAGACTTTAAGCATAAAAGTTAGCAATGCCTCTTTTAAAAATTGAATGTACAGTGTATGGAAAATAAGCCTATCTCACGTAGCCTTCTAAGCCTATCTCACGTAGTGTTCAAATATTTTGCATACTTTCAATTACCCTCATAGGACTACATTTAGTTACTGCATTTTTGTTTATTTATATTTATTTTATTTATTTATTTTTTAACTAAAAGGAAACACTGTCTTCACAAGTATTCAGTTATTGAGAGAACTAAGGGAGAGTTACCATTCACATTCTTGAGACAGTGTCAAAAATTATACAGAATTTGTTTTGGGAGGAACTGCTACTCAGAATAAAATGATATGTGAAAATCAAAAGAATAGAGCAGAAATAGTTTCTGGAACACAAGGACAAAGTTGAGAACTGGTCTCATGAGCAGGGAGAACTTACAGTGAATAAAATTGAAGCCAAATTCTAGATTGAAAGTAGTTGGTAAATTTCTTCCACCTATAGACAATGTTAGTCACATTGTGGTTGGGATAAAAGGAAAACCAGCTAACAATATATGACTGCCATTAGGAGCTGCATTTGGATTAAGAACTTGATAAATTAACATTTGACTGTCATCCTGAATAGCAAGTATAGGAAGTATAGTATAGCAAGTTTAGGAAAAACCTGGGATAAGTCAGTCAAAATGGCCTAGACTTTCATCACACATGCTCCTATAGATGCTGGAAGGAAAAAAAGAGAAGCGCTTGCTATTTCACAAAAAGGAAAATAAACCAAATCAGTCAATCAAAAAATCAATCAATTAATTAATTTAAAAGGGCATGGAAGAAGAAAGAAAAGGAAAGAAATATTTTAAACTTCAATGACATTTTTTCTATATCATAACACCCTTTCATTTCATAGTCTCTGAGATGCTTTAAAAAATTAGAAAAATTATATTTTATTGCCTTCAGTTTGCAAATGAAGAGTTAGAGATTAGTTGGTTGGCCCCAGGCAACATGAAAGCTGTTACCTAATAGCCTAACATTAATATATTAGTCAATTATTAGTTTCTCTTATGAATACAGCAAAACATTAGGTGTTTCAGTTTCTTTCAAGTTCAATTTCAGTAGTGCAGTTTTCTAGAACACTGGTGGTTATCGTCATGACACTGTGTTCTCCACTCTAGTTCAGCAAAAAAAAAAAAAAAAAGCATAACAGATGCTTCATACACTGTGCTAGACACTAAAGATGAATAAATATGAAGTCTAACCTGGATGTGTATAGAGGTAAGTGAAGGAGACAAGCAAATATATCATTAAATCATATGTTTCCAAATGTTGCCATAGAAGGATAGTAATGAGCGATTGACTATGCCTGCGGGCAAAGGCAGATGGCTTTCAGAAGAGCAGAATTACAGTAAATTCACAAAAGATATTCCAGGAGAGAACTTGCACTTCTGATTAAAATTTTTAAAAATTGCAAGAGAATGTCACTTCCTCACTAATCAAGAGAACTAGAATAAGAAATGAAATCATAGATACTCAATGAGCCCAAAACATCAGAAAATCAGTACTTACCCACTAATTCTTTTCCACAGGCCTTTACTGGGAACACACAAGTGGTGCACTGCGACCACCACTGCAGGAGCTGGTCAAGAGCCTTAGGGAGGCAACCCCATTTTCCAGTACCCAGCTGAAATCAGATGAACAAGAGAGCAAGACACAGAATCTCAGAGAAGAACGCTCAAGCATCCCAGAGCATGATATATATAAGGCAGGGACCCTGAAACCTGGGAATTCAGAGAAATCCACATGACACACATTCTTTTTAATTACACTTTGTAACAACCACAGGATAGATCATAGGCTGGATGACAAAATATATCTCAAAAAGGTGATGTGGTACAGATAATACAGAGTATGTCACATATTGTTAGATTGGTAATTAATAATCAATAATAATAATTATCAATCTAGGATATCAAAAAAATCCCTAAACATCTATGTCCAGTCTATACAACTCGTTGACTTAAAAATTAATCACGTAGGAGAAATAGACATTTAAATTAAAAAGTAAATAAAATAAATAAAATACAATATATTAAATTCCATAGTTAGCAACTATAACAGTGCTAGAAATTTGTAGGTTTCAAATAATACAGTTTCAATGCCTATGTTAGTAAAGAAGAAATATGTACAACCAATGCTAAGCTTTCAAATTTAAAAGGTAGTGAAAGAATAGAAAGATCAGCCTATAATGTGACACAACATTTTTCAAGTGCTAATAACTCAAATTTATATCATATATATATATATATTTTTTTTTTTTTTTTAGTGGAAAAGAAAAAGAGAAAGATTTTGTCACCTATATATCTACCTTAAAAGAATAGCTAAAGGATTTTCTCATAACAACAACAAAATAATATAAAAAGAAATCTTAGGCTCTCTGCCAGCCATGTACACCAAGGCTGGCTGGTTTGAACATGGCCCAGGGCAGCTAAACAACAACTGCAACAAAAAAAGCCCAGGCATTGTCGCAGGTGCCTGTAGTCCCAGCTACTTGGGAGGCTGAGGCAAGAGAATCAGTTAAGCCCAGGAGTTTGAGGTTGCTGTGAGCTGTGATGCCACAGCACTATACTGAGTGCAACATAGTGAGACTCTATCTCGAATAACCCCTCCCAAAATAAAAAATAATCTTGGAACACCAGGAAGGATGAAAAAACACTTGCATTTTTAAGTGGGTAAATACAATAGAATTTTCTTCTCTTTAGTTTCCTAAGTTGTGTTTCATAGCTGAACTAAAAATTACAACCCTGCTTTGTGTGTGTCTCAATGTATATGGAGTAAATATATAGGGCAATTATATTTTCTGTGTTTTTAAAAAATATTTACACTGAGTAAACAACTTTAAGTTAACAATTTAATTTTTCCTTCACTGTTTCAAAAAACTGCTTTATTATCTCTTTGATTGCATTATTTCTGCCAAGAAACCACTGTCATCTTACTTTTCTCTCTCTGTATGTCCATAACAAGTCTTTGTACCTCTGTTTGCTGTTAAGACTTTTTCCTGAATTGTTGTCTTGAACTCTTTGATTATGATAAACCTGCATGACAATTTTTTGTCATTTTTTGGAACCTCAAATTTTCACTGAATTTGAAAAGATTTTCTCCATTATTCATAGAAATATATTAATGTCCTCTCCCTCTCTTCTATTTTTTCCTGTACATATTCCAATTTCACATATATCAGGTTACTTGATGTAGTTCTACCTCTCAGTGGAGTTTTTTCCTTTGATTATTTTTTTTTCTTTTGTCCCATTATCATTCTGTGTCTTATTTGGGGTGATTGCTTTTGCAATGTCTTTGAAGTTACTAATATTTAATTTTTATATCTATTCTTATCATCATTCTCAGTGTATTTTTCACTAAACAAACTTTAGTCTTTTATGCTGGAATTTGATTTGTGTCTTTTTACATCTTTTCATGTCATAATAACTATTCCATGTCATAATAACTATTGTAATATCCTAACTCCCTAACATTGTCTCAATCTAATACTGTTTTTTTTTTTAATTAAATCATAGCTGTGTACATTAATACAGTCATGGGGTACAGTGTGCTGTTTTTATATACAATTTGAAATATTTTCATCAAACTGGTTAACATAGCCTTCATGTCATTTTTCTTAGTTATTGTATTAAGGTGTTTATGTTCTACATTTAGAAAAATTCACATGTTCCCCTATAAGATGAACCTTAAGTGTGATCCCACTAATCACCCTCACTCTACCCATTCTCCCCTCTCCCCCTTCTGTGGGGTAAAACCCCACAGCTGTGTGCTCCTTCACAAACTATGTGCTCCCTTTAAGCTCCAGTGGCAGGTGGACAGACTTCTGTGGATGGCGACTCTGTTGATGACCCGGTATCCCTGGTCAGCATGGAACAGGGCCTGGGGATTAGGGCACAAAATTCCATCTCCAGTGACTCTGGCCATGTGGCTGTTAAGCCTGCAAAGAAGGGGTTAAAAACCTTTCTGCAGAGACACAGCCTAGGGGTTGACTCTTTTTTTTTTTTTCACACAAATTTCATGTTATTTGCATAGTCGTTGTGTCAAAACCTTAACATCCTAGTTCTAGAAAGGTTCACTTGTACCCTTGTTAGACAGAGATATAGGTGATCTTTCCAGTTACCCTCCCACCACCCAGCCACCCTACTCCGCTCCCCTTCCCCTCCCCATATTTTTGGGGTAGAATTAAGTTGTTTCTTCCATTTGAAAAGTATATATTAGTTTCATAGAAGGGCTGTGTACATTGGATACTTTTTCTTCCATTGCTGTGATACTTTGCTAAGAAGAACATTTTCCAGTTCCATCCATGTAAACACGAAGGAGGTAAAATCTTTGTTTTTCTTTAGGGCTGCATAGTATTCCATGGTGTACATATACCACAGTTTATTGATCCATTCATGGATTGATGGGCTCTGGGGCTTCTTCCATGACCTGGCAATTATGAATTGGGCTGCAATAAACATTCTGATACAAACATCTTTATTGTAATGTGATTTTTTATCTTCTATGAAACCATAAAAATACTTGAAGAAAGTGCAGGGAAAACGCTTGAAGAAATCGGCCTGGGAGAATTTTTTATGAGACGGACCCCACGGGCAATAGAAGCAACATCAAAAATACACTATTGGGACCTGATTAAACTAAAGA